>VZTG01000567.1:174172-185779 GCA_013397845.1 Melanocharis versteri | reverse complement strand
GCGGGAGGTCGCTCGTATCTCAGGCGGGCGAAGGTGTCCGGTCCGTGATCGTGCGGGTGGTCGCGCACCCCTCGGTTCTCCCTCCGGCGGCGGGGGCAGCTCTGCTTTTGCTGGCCGTGACGGACGGGACAGTCCGGCTGGTTAAAGTGGCCGGCAGTAAGGGGGCTCCGTGGGCAGCACATCCGTGTCCGCAGAGCCTGTCTAGATGTGGGCTTTTTTCAGGGCTGAGTCAGGTAGGTGTACAAGCTGACATGTAGTTCTCCGCCCGGACACCTCTTTGAGAATATATAAGCAGTCTTCTGCCCTGAAAGCTCAGGCTCACACTTTCCAGCAGCAGTGGCAGTTTACCAAGTAATTTGTTTATCGCAGCCACGTCTCCTGAGCTGGCTGTTTAACAGGAGGATACGCTGGGATGGATGATGTGCTGCCGGTTTAGGCAGAGGGTTTCACAGATGAAATACACAGCGCTTTTTTTTTCTACTCAGGTGTAAGACTTTTGTTGCATGGTCTTTGCTCCAACACCACAGTCAAATCTTTGGATCTGAAGGTGAGTCTGTTCAAATAGAATTAAGAGGGTTCAATGGTGGAGAAAGAAAAAGAAGCACAGGCTTAATCAGAAATGGAGTTGGACAGTCCTGGTGCAGGATTGTTCAACAAGATGCATACTCCTGTGAGGTTTTTGCTCTCAGATGACTCATTCCTTGACGTGTTAACACCATCTTACAATTTTCCAGAGTTACTTTGCAGGTCATCTTTATCCATCAGTTACTCTATTTTGATAGGAAGTTATTGCTATATGCCTTTTGTCAGTTGCTGCTTGGGCAGACGAGGCATATGTAGACTTTTTGGGGGGTTTCTGTATTGATCAGTCGGTTACTAGCTGTTTTACTTGTGCTTCTGTAGAGTTTATCTTTCTTTCCAATGTCTTTCGACTAGCCTGGGGTTTGAACTAAGCATCTGCCTTCAGATGTGAATGTCTCTCTACTGAGAGTGACTTTCTGTCTGTATTCTTCTGGCATACAACTCTTCCCTTGAATTTACAGTCCCAAACAGCATCACAGTCACAAGCTGCATCACAACTTTCTTTCTCATTTGTGCTAGTGTTAACAGAGCCCTTCTTAATAAAGTGTGTTAAAATAGTTATGCTTATCTAGAATCGCCATTTTCTGTCCCATCATGGCCTATGCTGATCCTGTACTATTTTGTGATTTTTGCAAGCTCTCAGTCATGGCGCCCTCATAAGACCAGTGGTGTGTATGGATTTACTGTTCCTCCAGGGTTTTTCATTTTGTGGAAGGCTGACTGATATGTGAAACAAATGTTGATTGGACCATCTTTGCCCAACTGAAATTGGCATTACAGCTGGGATGCATCTGGTGGTGTTTGTGATCTAGGTGGACTGGGACAGGCTTAGCCCTACTGATCACCTGGGACTTCTATTTCAGGGAAATAACCTGCGAACCGTGGGAGCCGAGGCTTTGGGAAAACTTCTTAGACAGAACAAATCCATCAGGAGGTAAAAAAATGTATCTACCTCTCTTTGTGCTATTCCTGCCGGATGGAGCACAACATTTGAAAAGGGTTGAGAGTGGTTTTTGTTGGGGTAGGAGGAATGCCAAGTGGTGCAATTTCTTGTGAGGGATGGGACAGGCAGAGGCATGAAAACTGGTGGTGCTCTTTTGGAGGATGCTGGGCCCTGGCAGCATCCTGCTCTCTGAAACTGAGTCCACTCAGGGAGCTGGCAGTTTGACCGGGTATACCATGATCCATGTATCATTCAGGTTCATGCAGCTGTCCGTTTACTCCACGATCACCAATCCTGTCTGATTTCCCTAGCCTAACCTTAGAATGGAACAGCCTCGGCATGTGGGAGGAGGGCTTCTCCTTTTTCTGCCAAGGACTGAGAGCAAACAACTTCCTTCAGCGTCTGGATCTGCGCAATAACCAGATTAACCATCAAGGGGCTGGAGAGCTGGCCATGGCACTGACACAAAATACCAGCCTTCAAGAGCTGGGTAAGACTTCTTTGCCCACATACGTACATGCATGCAAACACACATGTATCTTCAGGTTTCTTGCCTCAGTTTCTTCCAACTGATTGGTGTCATTCCCAGTTCCTGTCAGTCTGGGTGCTTTGCTGGCTTTGTGCAGGGAGAGGTCACAACCCCATGGCCTTCGGAGAGTGGGAACTGTAATTGGAATCTCTGGAACTAAACCTGCAGATGAAGAATTGTGTACTTGGAGCAGAACAGTCTTAAGTGGAGGAGGAAGTGTTTTCATTCCTATTTGTGGTTGCTCTTGGCATGCCTCATGACAGAGTCTTGATACTTAATTCACACTCGCTTTGTCCTTACTTGGAATTTTGCTGGAATTTCCTTCAGGAGAATGTGGCTTTTGTTGCCAATTCTTTCTCATCCACAGATTCTGCCTGTGGAAGGAAGGCTCATGAGAG
Organism: Melanocharis versteri; assembly: GCA_013397845.1. Taxonomy (NCBI): domain Eukaryota; kingdom Metazoa; phylum Chordata; class Aves; order Passeriformes; family Melanocharitidae; genus Melanocharis; species Melanocharis versteri. The sequence continues at coordinate 183,327 of VZTG01000567.1, read as the reverse complement.
CCAAATGTGAGATGCAGACTTGTGTAGATTTCCAGCTGTCATGGCTTCCTGCAGTTTACTAAAGATTTATCCTTGCCTTTCCTGCTTTGTCATTTTCCCTCCCTCTTACTCATCTTGAAAGGTGCCACAATATTCACCTGTGTTTGTGCTAAGGCCATCTAGGATTAGTTAACTGTGCTTGTAGATATATAAAGAGCATGGGTTCTCTTGGGCCCTGCGTTTTTCAGCGGATGTGTGACTACCATGGTGAAAGTTTGCTTTCTTTGTAGATTTGCGATGGAATAACGTTGGGCTTCTGGGTGGCCGAGCTTTGCTGAACTGCCTGCACAGCAACAAGACCCTGAAGAGGCTGGAGCTGGCAGGGAATAACGTTCCTGGTGACATCCTGAAAGCTGTGGGTAAGTATGATGTGTGTACAGTAATGAATCACTTAACTCCTTTCCCAGTTCAGCACTTGGGGGATATAGAGCACTTGCTGCTCCAGAAGAGAGCTAACCCTCTTTCCCTCCCTTTCTCAACAGCCTTTCCACAGTTCCCTATGTCACCTCTTCTTGTCCTTTAGTGAGGTCTAGTCAAGTTGGAAGTGTCACTTCCACCAGCAAAAGCAAAGAAATAATCTGGATTGAGTTATTAGAAGTTGCCGTGCTATGTGAATGTGGGAAAACTTGAGATTTTTGCTCATAGTTTGCCTCTGATGAGCCAAGTTTTGACGTGGCTTATGCAGCACATCCTGTGTTGTTGTCCTGCCCACAGCAGAGTTGAACAGCTTTCCTGAGGCTGGGGTGGTGATTCCCCCACACACACTGCTCTCTTTGATCCCATCCCATCTTGTGATGTAAGATGGGACTCTGTCTACGTGGGCCAGCCTGAGAAGGGCAACTGTCCTGGTGCTTCTGACAGCCAGTGGTCATCCTGAGTGCTGTCTCTTCCAGCAGTGCTTGCTGTTCTGTTGCTTTAGAAACTTGTGCATGCTCTCCTGCTCTCTCTGCATCAGAACAAGCCTTGGATCACAACCAAGACCGTGAGGCTATCCTGAGTGAAGCCCAGAACCAAGTGAACATCCTCAGCAAGGAGGTTTTGAGTCTGAAGGATGAGAAGAATAAGCAGGTCAGCAGATGTTGGCAGTTCAAATCGGGTAACTGGAATCCTTTGCTTTCCCTTGAGGTCCCCACAGAACACTCAGTGACAATATAATTGTGCACCTGAAGTTGTATGTGCATTTTTATGGGTAGGCACATGGCATGGTTTAGTACATTGGGTCCTTCCTCTGAGCTAGGTTGCCTGAGAATCAACTGGCAGTATGAGTATGGACACATCCCTGCTGAATATATTCACTCTGGATTCTGGAGGAGTTTTGGTTATTGGTGCTTTTGTTTCTTCCTTTGCAATTGGTTTGATATTTTCCAAGTGGTGTAAACCTAGAGATCTGTTTTTCCATCTGACATCTCAGGATGCAGAGTCCCTATAGCTGGTGACCTTATTCAGATGTGCTAATAAACCAAGAGTTTGAGTTGCTTGACATGTCTTCAGCTGTTGCCAACGGCCAGATGTTGATCCTTCTTTTTAATGACAACTTTCATGGGGTGCTCCTGTTTCTCTGAACTCTGAGAAATTTCTTCAGAGAAGGATGAGAAATGTAAATGTAGCTGATGCAATTCATTTTCTCACTGAATTTTATCTTGTTCACAGTTCATGGATTTTGTGGATACCGTGGACAAGCAGAAGGAGGAAAGAGCCAGGAGTGAGAAGTGAGTTGGATTTCTAAATGTTTTCTGCTCTTTGATGGCAGAATTGAGCACTCTCCATTTTCTGGCAGAAATTACCCACCTGTTTTTTTCCCTTTTTTTCCCTCCCAAATGCAGAATGTCTGCAGCACGAGTCAGCCAGCTGCAGGAAGCATTGGATGAGCAGTACTCCATTATGAATTCACTGAAAACCAAGTATGGAGGAGGAAAATGTTTGCCTTCCCACTGTTTGTGCTGTATAAGCAGTGCTGAGCAAAGCTTCTAAGAAGGGGGATAATCTTGTAGGGTAGCTGGATTACTATTTTGGTTGGTTTGGCAGTAATATCCAGAAATTACAGTCAGATCAAGCCTTTGGGTTTGCCACACTAGATACTTAGCATGCTTTTAATTAGAGTGCATTGGTATAAGAGCAAGTGAATTACAGAAGGTGGGAAGAAAGAAAAAGGATTGTGCAGATGGGATGGGAGCACGTTCCTTGCGTGGTTTACAGCCTGGCAGGAATCTCTACCTGCTTCCCCCAGCAGCTGACAGTGTTCTCTGGGAACTGCTGCAGGTATGAAGGAGCCTGGCTTGGGAACAATGAGGAAGAGCTGCTCAAAAGAAATGTTAGGTTATGCAGAGCCATATGCACATGGTAGTGGTTTGACTTCAAACACTGCTGAGCCTGCCTAGTTTAGTTCTGCCAGGTAAAGGCGGTGTTATTATGCCATTCAGTGATGTGGACATGTCCCTCTTGGACAGAATAAGCAAATTGCTTCTGCTACCCACGTTTAAAATTCTGTCTAATTTTAAACAACTTTGCAGTGGTATAAAATTTGTTCTGTGGGAGCAGGCAAATCCTGGAGGGGTCTGAGTGGGGAAAATGGCTTACTAGCCGTGGAAGACGATGCAGGGCAAATGCAATGGGCACCAGAGCACTGGGCCCTGAGAAGTCTAGGGTCACTGTGTGCAGATGCTGCTGTGTGCAGAGGTCAGTGGTGTCCTTTTCCCAGAAGCAAAAAATGCCTCATTTAGGTAGCCTGATTTCATCTACTGCCAAATGGACATTAGCACCTTGTACCAGGTGGCATAGAGAGCTTGCTGCAGTGTCTGCCTTAGAAAAGACTCTGGAAAGTGCTTCTCTTTATAGGCTGCAGATGACTGAAGCTGCCCTGGCTCTGTCTGAGCAGAAGGTGCACAACTTGGGAGAGCTGCTGAATGCCATGAAACAGGAACAAAACTGTGTGGCTGAGTGCCACTTCAGGGAGCTTCAGCAACAAAAGCAGGTGATCTGGATAAGTCCTAGTTATGTTTGAGAGCGGGGCTATAGGTTGTAGCTGGTTTGTATAGATTTGGGGGATGCTGGATGCAATAGGGAAGCATGATTTTTTAGTGGGTTAACTAAAGCCACCATGACAAAAATTCTTGTGTAAAATAGATGGTTGCCAGGTGTGAAAAGGAGCTGTGGTGTTTATGGGGTAGGTTGGATTTAGCTGGATGTGATGTTGGTTGGCATAGGTTGGTAGTGCAAGAACTAGGGTGAGTACAGGTTTTTGATTTTGTTTCTGTTTGCAGGAAGGTGCTGATCGGGAAGGCAGGCTTTTGCATGACTTGTCTGCTGCCAGTGAGAAAAATCTGCTGCTGAGAAACCAGGTAGGAAACCAAGTCTGGGTCTAAGAAGTGGCACTTGAACATGTATAACATCTGCTCCATATATATGGTCTCTACTTTGATCCTTGGTTGTGTGTCTCTTCATTGTCCTGTACAGCCAACTTTCTCTGCTAATAGGAGAAGAAAAACCTTTGTGGTGGTAATTTCCTTGTGTAGGTGGATGAGTTGGAGAGGAAGTGCAAAGTTCAACAGGATCAGCTGTTTCAGGTAAAACAAGACTTGACCAACACAACAGCAGAGCTGAAGATGCGGGCTGTGGAGGCTGAAGGTGAGTGGAGGAGTAGAAACATCTTGTGGACATCTGTGGTTGGGATCACTGTTCCTGAGTCAACAGCACAGGCAGCTGAGGAGAAAGGGTTGGCAGAGAGTGTGAAAAAGTATGAATACAGCTGTGTGGCAGGAATGCCAGAATAGTGATATGCCTGCTTCTAATCTGCAGAACGTCTGGAAACGGAGAAGAGAAGGTTTAAACAAAGCCTTGAAAACATGGAATCCCTTCGGGTAAAAGAGGTAAGGATGGGGTTTCTGCAGCATCCTGGTTAGTCTCTCTTTGGTCCTGGCATACATCATCACTGGAGGTCATTGTTTGCTGTCACGTGGTCTTAAAAGAGGTTAAAAGTTAGTGGGCTCAGATTTATTGTGGGAATAATGGGCCATTTCCTCAAGCAAAGCGTGGCTGAAGAGTTCACAAGACTTTTTACCAGCTAGTAAAATTTTCTAGCTTTCAAGAGTGTGGGACAGAGTGGTATGTGATGCTACAAGAGAGGCTGGGAGGCTGGCCTTTGTATTGGTCTGTGCACAGAGGTAGTTACAAATGAGGAATCTTTTCCTGCTTCTGAAATAAATACATTTTACCATTTTAATCGCTTATACACAAGCAGTCCTTTAACGGGGCTCAGCATGCTAGTTCCTTCTCTGTTATGTTTCAAGGTGGGTTGTGTCTGAGTGTGGACGGGCCAACAGACTACAACCAATTCTCTTTGCAATGTTTACTGAGGTTTGAAATCTCTCCAAAATAAAATTATGCTAATAGATTTCTCTGAAGATATTGAAATCTTTTAAGAAAAGACGCAGGCCAGGAAGATTTTACCAACATTACAGCTAGAAAATGAATCTGTTGTGTTTTGTATCGCTTGACAATGGGAGCTTGGACTCTTGTCTTCCTTGTGGCCTGGGAGGGATCTCTGTCTAAAAATTCCCAGTTTCTAGAGGGCAGATTCTATCTGTATTACAGTTTTCTAGTGGAGTTCTGGGAGAGGTAAGAGTTTTTCTTTGCTGGTGGGTGGGTGAGTGAGAGGATGCTTCACTGTTGTGACAAGTGGTCCTGCTGCTTGCTATGCCTGGAGATGGGAATGGTTTTCTGTCACTTGCTTAAATGGTTTCTACTGCTTTGCAGGTGGATCGTATGACACAGCACATGGAGGCCAGTGAACGTTCCATGCACAACAGGATCCAGAGGCTGGAGGCCATCAGGATATCTCTGGAGGAGGTAAGAAAAAGTGCTCTAGGCACATTTGAGCACTCATATAGCGGTGCCAAGAGAAAGCTGCCAGGAAAGCTTTGTGGAATCTCCCACTGCTGACCTTTGTAAAGATTGTCATGTGCTGTAAGGAGGAACAGAAAAAACAGCAGTATACCAGCTAAAATTATTTTTACTACTTTGGACTAAGGAAAAAGGTTCCAAGGAGAAACTTCTAAATTCAGATTGGACAAATATAAGAATTCCATTAAACATGGTTAGAGTTTTACCAAGATTTGACTTCACAGGTTTCCCATGTTGTCACAAGTAGTGCAGCATGTTTATCCATATCTATTTCCCCAGCTACACCCAGCACTGCTCTTTCCTATTCCCTGGTTTTGGAAAGCTTTAACCAATACTTACCCTCATATAACTGAAATTCACATTGAATTTAGATAGCAGTCTTGAAGTGAGGAAAGGTTTGTCATCTTGGTTTGCTTTTGCTGCCCCTGAGAAGAAGAGTTGTGTCATATTGTAGCCTGTGACTGGAAGTTGCTTGTGTTTTCTGGTCAGTGTTGCAGCAATGTAGCTTCTCTGTCTGGAATGATTTTCCGTGTTTCTGTGGCAGGAGCTGAGCCAAGTCAAAGCATCTGCACTAAGTGAACGAGGACAGGCAGAGGAGGAGTTAATAAAAGTCCGGAGTCAGGCACGCTTGGAGGAGGTAAGGACAAGACCTGTCTGTATGCCTGCCCCTGTGGGAAGGAAGTGGTTTGACTACTTAGTCTATGTTTTAGACTTGGGAAGCTGCTAAGTAACTCCTCTCTGGGTTTTACTGACCCACAAGTGATGTGATTACTGAGGAAGGAGCCCTGAAAAGTCTGATTTGAATTGTCTTCAGTACTAACAGAACTGATGTGATGTGGATATTGTCATGGCAGATTTAATTTAAGTTGCCAACATCTGAAGCCAACGGCCAGATGTTGATCTTTCTTTGTAATGGCAACTTTCATGGGGTGCTCCTGTTTCTCTTAACTCTGAGAAATTTCTTCAGGTGGCTCCTGCTGCTGGATAAGTAAGTCACTGTAGTACTGAACTCTGTGAAAATGGCAATGGAGTTAATATCCTGTGAAAGAGAACAAGGGATGAGGAAAATACACAAAAACTATTAGAATATTTACTTATTTGTAACATCACAAAAGAAAATGCTTCACTAAGTTACAGACATAGAAATCTGATGTGTGGGACCCAGCAGTTGCTTAGCTGCATACAGTGGTGCTGCAGAGCCGTTTGAGGTATGGAGGAAGTGAAGGTAGAACTCTGGTTGTAAACACTGGCGGTGGCATCAGTGCATCTGCCAAGGACCTGTCTCTGTTTCTCAGTTGAGTGTTTCAGTCTCTGTCAGTGTCCTCCCTGGCAAGAAGAAGCAGCTTGTGGTCACTCCTGAGTGCAAGGAGCAGGGCTGTGTCCTGTGCTTGTCAGTGCCAGTTGACTCAGTAAAGGGTTCACTGTATTAGGAACAAAGAGGGGAGAATCCCTTCACAGGAATGAAGTGGGATTGTTTAATTTTCATTTTCCTTCGTGTCTTACAGCAGCAACGACTAGAACACCTAGAAGAGAAGCTGCGGCTGATGACTGAGTCAAGGGACGAAGCTCGGAACTGCTGCCTTAAGCAAAAAGAAATGGTTGCTGAGGCCCAGGCCAAAGCCAAACAGTTGAGCATGTATGCTGATGGACTCAGGAGGAGGCTAGATGAACTTCAGCAGGTAGTTTGGACTGGAGTAGTCACCACAGGGCCAACAAGTTGCTGAAGTTTTTTGGTTGTTCATGGATTTGTCTTTGTGTGTCAGGACCTGGACAGTAAGGAAGAGGAGAAAGTGACAGAGCTAAATAAGGTGAAAGTGGAATTACAGGAACAGATTGGGCACCTGGAAGCTGAACGTGCAGCCCAGGATGGGCTGAGAGAGAAGATTGGCGCTCTGGAAAGACAGCTGAAAGGTGATGGATCCTTTCATGCTTCTCAAATGATAATGCTGAGTTACCCTGCACTGGGCCTGGAACTGAGCTGTGCTCACAGGTAGTGACAGCAGTGCTTCCTGCCTGTGTGTACAGCTATGAGTTGTACTCTCCATCCATGTGTATTTACAGGGATTCCTGTCCTCATTTTATAGAGACCAAGACTCAGATGACCACCCAAAGCTGTACAGCAAGCAAAATGTTTGGATTTTCTGCACATGAAGTGTGCATGCTGTCTGTGCAAAACCTTTCATGTTGTCTCATGCAGCTTCTCTTGTGTGCCGGTTGACCATACCACTTCCGTTGCCTTTGGCTGTTATTTATTCTAGGGATACTTTGATTTTCTTTACTAATGCTGCTTTTTCACAGCCCTATCCAGTAATCACCGTGAAGCACTGCTGGACAAAGAGGGTGAGATCTCTCTGCTGCAGGAGAAGCTGAGAATGAAGGAGGCCGAGATCTCCAGGGTGAGGGAAGAGGAGGCCCAGCGAGCAAGTTTCTTGCAGAATGCCATCATGGCATATGTGCAGGGATCTCCCTTGGGAACCCACTGTTCTAGGAAGTGAGAGCATGGCTTAAAGGATCCAAATACCTGCTGTCAGGCAAAGAGTGAGCAACTCAGGTACAACTCCTTCTTCCTAAATGGGACAGTTTTATCAGAATGGGGTGACAAAAAGGCTCACAAACAGAAAAGTGCTCTTGCTGTTCAGAAATCTTCCTCCTGACAGCGTAAAGGAGAGGAGGAAACAACTGTCCAGGCTTGTGGGTCTGTGTCCATGATGTGGAGCCTCTTCCCCTGCACTGCCACAGCCTGTTGGCACAGGGGGTTACTGGTTACTGAGGGAGTTTGTATGTTTCCCAGCAGGGTCCTGCTGCAGCATTTGTTTGGATGCCAGGGCTGTTCACAGAGAAACATGATAAAAGGTGACAGGAGTGTTTACAGTTCCCTGCGGGCCGGAGCGATTTGCTTTGCTAATGGGATCCTGAAACTGCTGGAAACACCAGATATTACCCACCTGTGCTTTTTCACTCAGTGTTTACAGACAGAAGCAGAGTCTGACAGGGCCCTCTCTGACTTGTTTACCCTGTCTGCTGTGGCTCTGGCTGTGTTGGTGGGCAGTAGATACACATTCAGCATAGACAGGAACAGCTGTACTGAGGGGCTTCAGGTGCAGTGCTGTCCATGTCCTTGTGGGACAGCTGGGCTTTGGCAGTGATTCTACTTCTACAGCACTGAGTGGCAGGGAAAGGGTGAGTGAGTGATTGGCTGTCAACATCTGTGCTTCTCCACTGTGAACTGCAGCCCTTAGCTGAAGATGTTGTGGCTAGTATTGCAACAGGGTTTAGTTTCACTGTGGCAAATGGCAAAACTACTCTCCTGGCTTCTCAGGCTCCTAGAACTGAGTGCTGTGGCCTTAACCTTGAGAGGAGCAATGCATCTGGTGTGAAACTGGGGAGTTGCTTCTCAGAGCACAAAGGGGAGAAGGTAGTTCCTCTCCTGACAGCACAAGTCCTTGCATGACCTGGAGAAAGGGAAGGGTTATGAGAGTCTGAGTCGGGGAGGGCAGGAGCTGCTGTCAGGCCAGCAGTCTTAGGAGCCTTGAGGGAGTTCTTCCTGTGAGGCCAGGGTGGGAACATACCTTAGAGTACATATTTTAAGAGACACCTGGAAAATGGAAGTTTCTGTGTGGAGTGGTTGCTTTGTGTTAATGATATTTTATATTGGGTTTTGCTCTGCTTTTTTAATAAAGAACTTTTGCATTTTGCCCATAATGCTGGACAGTGGCAAACTGGATGTTTGGCTGTTGTGGAGGGTGGGGCCTTCTGCTGTGTTACTCTCCTGAAGACCCTGTCAGCCTGTCCTGGAGCTAAAAGGCTGCTACAGGTGGATAAGATGGGGATGGTTTTGGTTCTGGGCTAAGATAAAAGCAAAGAAGCTGGGAAGCTTCCCTAGTCACAACGAAGAGAGCCTGTGGCAATAGCTACTTTGTCTGTGGCTGCTGGGCAGGGCTGCAGGCCCGCAGGTAAGGGAAAAGCAAAGCCTGTTGTTTTCAGACAGGCCCACTACAGTGGGCACCTCGGGGAGCTGGGGGAAGCCAAAAGCCATCTTCCTGCACGATTTTTGCTACTCCATCTTTGTTCCGCAGCAGCTCTGGGCAGATGTCGGTGAACTGTACAGCTACAACGTAACTAGGTTTTAAAGCTTTGTCCTTGGGCCCCAATGCGGTAACCGGCCCCGAGCAGCACCCGCCGCCTCTTTGGCGGGGCGGAGCCGCCGCTTCTCTGTC
>VZTG01000567.1:115066-157082 GCA_013397845.1 Melanocharis versteri | reverse complement strand
GGAAGCGGCGGCGTGAGGGGAGGATGCCGCTGCCCGTCCAGGTCTTTAACTTGCAGGTATGGGGCAGCTGTGTCCTGCTGGCCCGGCCCGCCGGGCCTCGCTGCGCTCCGCTGCCCTCCGCCGCGCTCCGCGTCCCTCCCACGCGGGGTCTGGGACCCCGGCTCAACCGCGGCCTCCGGGGGCGCCGTGCGGCCTTCTCCTTGGGCTCCACGGGAACGGAGCGGCTCTCGGCTGGCCCTGGGCCCTCGCTCGCCCTTCCGTCGGGTCCGTCTGTGTCGCTTCCGCCGCCGTTCGCGAGGAGCAACGCTCAGCCGAGCATCCTCCGGCACCCGTGGCGTCCCCCGCCGCTGCGGTGGCCCCGTGTTTGATTCCCGCGTTGTACGTGCCGTAGGCAGGGCTGGAGTAGTCGCGGGGGGTGCGGTGAAATGGCCAGTGAGGAGTAACTGAGAGTCTGCAGTGCAGGGGAGAGCCCCAGAAGCGCCGAGTAGGTCGGTGACACTAGGTACCTGCGAAAGCTATCGTTTGCAAGTTTTAGCAGTAGCAATTCTGTGTCAGGGCACGGGGCTTTGGGAAAGTGAGGAGAGGATGAGGGACAGTTCGGCATCCAACTCAGCTCCTTCATTAGTGACAGATCTGTACTGCACCCCCTCCAGCAACAGGTCACACCTCTTCCTGCCAAGTACAGCAGGAGACTTCAGGTCAGGCACCGGTTTATCTGCTTGTGTGAGGCCTGGTGAGGTACCCTCAACATAGTACCCGTTGGGGCTCAGGAAATCTTGGGGAGTGGTTGTTACGTTATTTGCTTTGTGAATAGCTTTTAAGTCAATCTTGCATCTTCCTTCCGAAATAAAGAGCTTGAAAATGTTTGAGTTTGCTTGTTGTACTGGGACTTCCAGCCCACTTGTGTTTTTTCTTGTCGGGGAGTTAAGTGAGAAGTGCAGAGTGCAGCCTCTCAGCGTAGCAAGACACGAGTTATTCTGTTCCACCAGCTGGAATTGCAGTTACCTTCATAATGCTGTTTTCTAAGAAGTCTGTAATTGAGTTTTTACTATGGTAGGCAAGTGCAGCCTAAACAAACTGACCTTGGCACTTAGTATTTGTAATATAAGAAAAGATAGAAGGTAGATGAAAGTGGGAAAAGTAATGGTCTCAGCATATGGTGAATTACCTGTTTTTATGCACAGTTTGCCTGAGTGGTGATCTAGACAATCAAAATTTCCTCTGTGCCCTCCCTCCCTCCCTTTCCTTAATGGAAAGGTTATTAGACTAGGAAACAAACGTTTTTATGCTTCACTTGCTTTTACTTCAGATTTTGGGAGATTTTAGTGTTGAGATATGTATTTGGTATGTACCAGTTTGTGAAAGAATAAGACCCCAGACTGTGGGTGAGTGTAATTTTTAGAGATAAGAAATCTAGATCTGCCCTGTTCCTTCTCACAAAAAAACCCAACCAAATGAATCATCAACCCAGTAAAAAAAAACCCTCAATCTTTGATTTCTTAACAGACGGTAAAGTCAGTAAAAATATGGAAATAATCTGATGTGTGTGGGGGCAAGACGGTTGGCATTTCTGTCTTTTGTGAGATCCACTTTTGCAATTTACCCCAAACCAAGCTTATATATTATGTCCACAGAATCAGCATTCTATAAGAAGACATTGAGCTAAGTTTTCCTCACTTTAAATGGGTAATTCTTAGGAGGACTGTTTAGCACACTTTGACTAGGAGGAGATAAATAATTTTGTGCTAGCAGACCAGTTAGTTTGTGGAATGGGATAGCAAGCTAGTCTTACCTGGAATACATGCAGGGGCTGTAACGATTCAGCTGTGCTGAAGTCACTGCATTGGTGTGAGTCCTTATGGCTCAAAGCAGTGCAGGATATACTGGGAGAATAAAATACTGTTGTTTCTGCAAAAGACTCTCTATCTAAGCAATTGGACTTGAAAACTACAGTAAGATAGTTCAGCTAATGGCAGATCTGTGGTGTGCAGACAAATTGTTCCTTGCTATGTTGGAAACTCTGAAATTGTCATTCTGCATTCTGTTCTTTATGGTTTTTAATACTTCTAAGAAGTGTGGCAGTTTTTACCTTTTTCCCCCAAAAAATATTACTTCTAAGCTTTAAAGCAATTTTGAAAGGTTGCAGTGAGTTTTTTGGTACATTTTGCGTTTTGGAACTTCTTGAGCTGAGTGTTAACACCTGCTCTTGCTCAAGGAAGAGAAATGGAATGCATACCTCAGATACTTTGTGGAATCAGATTTATTGGCCCCTTCAGTTTATTGCCTGATAATTTACCAACCCAAATAAACTGCTCTGTGTGAATGCTAAGCCATGCTTCTGCTTGTGTTAGACCAAGCGTCATGCTGACTGGTGGTGTTGCTAGAGAAAAATCCTAAGCATATCAAAAGACTGAGGAGTGCTTTTACTTTTAAAAATTTAACACACATTTAAGCAAATCCTTAATAGATTGAATCACATAGTTATTTCCTGCTCAAATATAATAAGCTTCTTTTGACCTTGTTTTGCTATTTTAGGGTGCAGTGGAGCCCATGCAGATTGACGTAGATCCACAAGAAGATCAGCAAAATTCACCTGATATCAACTATGTGGTGGAGAACCCCACGCTGGTATGTGCTGCTGAGGGCTGTGGGTACATTTCTTGCATGTGGTCTCTTCCTTTAAGAATTTTGAAGAAATCCCTTCTGAAAAATCTTAAAGCTGATTAGTCTTAACAGAAAGCATCACAACTGAGATTTAAAAAGGGTAAATTGTAATGTACTGCATATTTCTGAGGAAATGACTAATGTTTGAAGAAAGCAGACATGGACTAATCTTACTGATTTTTTATTTGAGTCATGTTGCCCTCCTTGAGGGGATCAGGTCTGCAGGAAAACCTGTGCAGGTCACAGTGTAGTAGCCTGGTTTAGTGTGTCCATTTTCACCTTCTGAGGCCAGGTTTTGTTGGCAGGATTTGGAGCAGTATGCCTCCAGCTACAGTGGGCTGATGCGAATCGAGCGGCTGCAGTTCATTGCTGATCACTGCCCACAGCTGCGGGTGGAAGCTCTCAAGATGGCTCTGTCATTTGTCCAGAGAACTTTCAATGTTGATGTGTATGAAGAAATCCACAGAAAACTGTCTGAGGCCACGAGGTACTAAGAGGTCATGGGAACCTGGGGAGCTTTCCTGACAGAGTTAAGATAGATGTGCCACAATGAAGGACTTGGCATGTAATACCAACATGTACCTTGCACAAATTGTCTTTGCCCTTAGAATTTAATAGCAGTGAAATGTGTGTTCATGCTTTTTTAAAAGATAAAGCACAGAAGGCATTATCTCATTCTGAAATCTTTGTGCTTTAAAAAGCTGCAGGTAGATATCGAGGTGAGTTTCGTCCTTGCAACTGCCTCAAATATTAATGAACATATTTGTTTTTCCTTAGGTAGATTATGGAGACGCATTCTAGATGATTTTGTTTTCATAAGTTAAAACTTGGTCTAACTGTTTGCCTTGTTTTGGTTTTTTTCCTCCCCCCTCCCTTCTAAAAACAGATTTGCTGTTAAGGATAACCTTTAATATCTCACTTATCCATCCACACTTCCCATCTTTGCATTATTTTTGTTGCTATTCTTATTTCATGATTTCTTGTCTGTTTTGCATGGGGAGTCTACCATGTGTGTGACAGTATGTTCATCGTAAGATCATTAGGATAATTTTGGAAGTATCTGTAAACATCTCTGATGCTTGTGTTACTGTTTGCACTGGAGATTTTAGCAATGTGTTTCTTTTTTCTCCACTACCCTTATTTTCTCTATGGTCTATTTTGTGTATGCAGTACTGTTTGTTAGGGTAACAGTGCCAGGCACTTAGCAGGCCACTGTTTTGAAGCATTTTCAGCCTAATAGCCTCATTCAAATACCTCTTTTTCAGAGAACTGCAAAATACACCTGATGCTGTCCCTGATAGTGGAATTGAACCTCCTCCTCTTGACACAGCTTGGGTTGAAGCCACGCGCAAAAAAGCTCTTCTTAAACTGGAGAAACTTGATACAGATCTGAAAAATTACAAAGGGAACTCCATCAAGGAGAGTATCAGGTGAGATGCAGAAGGCTCTGCTGGAGCAAGGAGGAGCATTTTGCTCCTCCATGCACTTAACATGGGATGTGCCCTTAGGTCAGTGTGTTGAGTTACTTGTTTAGAACAAACTGACTGTCCCTTTCTGAGCATACAGTTCATCGATGTTTCAATTCCCATTCTCCAGGAGAGGCCACGATGACTTAGGTGATCATTACCTGGACTGTGGAGACCTTAGCAATGCTCTCAAGTGTTACTCGCGAGCCCGTGATTACTGCACCAGTGCTAAACATGTCATCAACATGTGTCTCAATGTCATCAAGGTAGGAAGGTTTGCAGGCAATGGTACGTGGTGTCTTTGTGATACCTGCTGCGGTCGCCCCCCATACTTGGCTCTTGTGTCTGCAATGATGCGGCTTATCTAAGGAGTGTCATTTATCCATGCCTACCCCACACTGTTTCTGGCTCTCTACAGGTCAGTGTCTACCTCCAGAATTGGTCTCATGTTCTGAGCTATGTAAGCAAGGCTGAATCTACACCAGAAATTGCAGAAGTAAGCTCCTGCTCTTTAACTTGCATGAGTTTTCCCTTTGTTTTCTGTTTCCAGAATTTGTAAAGTGATTTCTTCCTTTCCCCCTTTATGACTTCTCTCATGATACATGTGTACAAAATCTGACTCATGGTAAAAACGGACACTTCCTATCCTCAATTTTGCCATATTTCTCAAGACAAATAAGATTAAGTTATCTTGCCATTTGGAAGTTACTTATCAGGGTGAAATATCCTGGGGACAGTTGTAAGCAAAATAGCTTTCATACTGCTTGCTCACTACTGCTTTGTTTTATGCTTTAGCAAAGAGGAGAAAGAGATAGCCAGACACAAGCAATTCTCACCAAACTGAAGTGTGCAGCAGGTGAGTGAGTCCTTCAGCTTCCTGTATGGTTTGTCTGTCTCTCTACCTGTTAGCTGTCCGTAGGGCTCTTGGGTTTATATTTTCTCTCATACTTGACAGACTTTGTATTTCCACACCAGACATGCAAAATTTAATGAAGCTTGTGAGATAGAACTGCTGGCTGTTTTTTGCCATCTCTTTCTTCTCCCTGAGTTTCTTCAGAGAGGATATCCGTGTGAGTCAACATAGTTCAAAGGATGCTTGATACAGTCTGAAGATCTTGTTTTACTTCAGTAGTGAAGGCACTAGCAACCATGCAGGGGCCTTTCCTACTCCCCAGATTTTTCAATTTTTCCTAATTTGCATACTGTCATAAAAAAGGACTAACTTTTTCTGGTTCCTAGGCTTGGCCGAACTAGCTGCCCGGAAGTACAAACAGGCAGCAAAGTGCTTCTTGTTGGCATCATTTGATCACTGTGATTTCCCTGAGGTGAGGACCAAGAGGGAGCTGTGTGCAGGTCTTGGAGGGGATATAATTCTTCTAAGTATTAGGTTGTAAAATTCAGATACTGTAGTTACTCTTGCAGCATTTCTGTATAGTGTGGTGGTGCTGTGAACTGTGCTGGTTGGTTGGGTGTTTTTTGGTTTTGGGTGTTTTTTTAAAGTCTCTGTTCTTCGCTTCTCTAAACGTTCTACTCTAGATCACATAAGAGTTACCTGCGAGATTTATAATTCTGTGTTGCTCAATCAACCAAAACCTCTTGAAATTGGTGTCTGCTCTCTTAGCAGTGTTACTGCTCTGGCCCTGTCACCCAGCACGCTGGGTTAGAGCAAGCTGAGTGTTTCCACTGCATTTGATAAGGACTAATCTTGTCACTGCATGAAAAAAGGCCTGGGGTAGAAGACTTAATGCTACCCTTACGCCATTTTGGTAGTCAGCGACAGCTCTCTCTCGGTCTCTCCCTCTCTCTGTAGCTGTTATCTCCCAGCAATGTGGCTGTGTATGGTGGGCTCTGTGCCCTTGCTACATTTGACCGTCAGGAACTGCAACGAAATGTTATCTCCAGTAGGTGAGTGATGCCTTGGGTGATGTTTGTATGTACTGGACATCTTTTGGAACATGGGACTTTGGTTAAGAGTGGATTCTGGTAGGATTATTTCTCATACGGGAGAGAAAGAATCACTGAACCTTAGTTTGGCTTTAGCATTAAGTGGTGTTTCACTGTCTAAGACACAGTGGTTAATCACAGCTGAAATTTTCTTAGTATAAGTTTCCTGCCCAGGTTAAATCTAGCATCTGCATAGCCCAGTTGTCTGTCTTCAAAAGTAGTTCATATCAGATATTAAATCGAGGGACACAGCCCTCTGTCAAAGTCAGCTGTTAGGATAATTTGCCCCTCATTCTGGTGTATGTTAATCGTTAAAACAATTTAGTAATTATTAGTGCACCTTGGAGTGTAATCTAACTATGACATACAAAAGGTTAAAAGAATTATGGTCTTTGGAAGAAAGTGGATATTTGTGTGTCATAGATTGAATTGCAATTACACTGAATTCCTGTCAGCTAGATGTACAGAAGCAGTAATTTTAAATTCCTGTGGAAAAGGGATTGTTACCCTTTTTCATGGGCTGATACATAGGGTGAGATCCCAAGGTTTAAAAATCTGTGATGGAGAATTGGGAGTGTGCTGAGTAAAAGTGTACATCCCTAAGATTTATGACACTCACAATAGGTTGTTTCTCGGAGAAATTGGCATGCTTGACTTGTCTATAGCATGCTGTACTTAATGAAGGCTGTGCTTTGAAAGGGGACACGAAGCTGGCCAGCACAGACTATAGTATGGCATTTGTTTGCTGGTGATGTATCCTGATTTTGACCTATTAACATTTATTATTTTGTTTCGTGTGGACAAACACTTCTACTACTTGGTTTGTTGAAAGTCTTTTGTCTTCCTTCATCACAGCTCTGGTGCTGTGCTCTCTCTGTGTTCCAGGCCCCCAGCCCCGCTGAAAATGGGCTGGCTGGTCTATTAGAGGGTAAATTCTTGGGATCTTTGAATGATAGTGAGAGTTTTTAACCTTGCAACTTGGAGTGATGGGGTTTTGGGATATTCAAGTGGTGGGCTCCAATGTCTGATCACTGCCATCTTTATCTGTAGCTCCTTCAAATTGTTTTTGGAGCTGGAGCCACAGGTTCGTGACATCATTTTCAAGTTTTATGAATCTAAATATGCTTCATGTCTGAAGATGCTGGATGAGATGAAGGTGAGTTGCAGGACAGCAGTGCAGAGCAGACCCTAAAATTTCCCTTTGCTTAGCCTTTTGTGAGAAGCAGCGATTGTCAAAAGTAGATACTAAATGTTCAGTTCTTCTGTGTCTCCTGACGTGGTGCATGGAAATTCAGAGTAGTTTATTAGTAGAGAGAAATTATAACCATTTAAAACATATTCCTAATTGTTTTATTCATTCTTGTTTTATCGTATTGTCTTGCTGTAGTGTAATATTCATAAGGTTTAAGTATATACGCATAAATGTTTCAGAACACAGGAATAATATATTTTTCCAGATTGCTTCTCAGCTTCTGATGTGGTTTATTGTTTTGCACAGGACAACCTGCTGCTAGATATGTACCTTGCACCTCATGTCAGGACACTTTATACCCAGATTCGAAATCGTGCCCTTATCCAGGTAATTGTTCCTGTCATCCCAGAGGTGGATGAATAGGGAGATAGGCCATCTCTTTGCAATTGCTTTTTCTGCCTCTATTCAGAGGGTGGAGAGTACCCTTGGCAACTGAATATTTTCTTCTTCTTAGTACTTCAGCCCCTACGTGTCGGCAGACATGCGCAAGATGGCCACTGCTTTTAACACCACAGTGGCTGCTCTGGAAGATGAACTCACTCAGCTGATCCTGGAGGGACTGATCAATGCCAGAATAGACTCGCACAGTAAGGTGAGTGCATTTCAGCCATGGATTAGAGACTGAACAGGTTTACTAAACTTAGAAACTCTCCATTCCTGAGACACTTGGAAGGTGCATTCATCTCTTGGGCCTGGTGTGTTCAGTAGGGGTGAGCTATGTGTAATCTCAGACTCCATAATGCCTTAGCTGTTTTCCTGCTGTGGAACCCTGGCACAGCTCCCACGTACAGTTCTCTGTATTGGTTACAGATACTGTATGCTCGAGATGTAGATCAGCGCAGCACAACTTTTGAGAAGTCTTTACTAATGGGCAAAGAGTTTCAGCGCCGTGCCAAAGCAATGATCCTGCGAGCCGCAGTCCTGCGCAACCAGATACATGTCAAGGTATGGGTGTGCTAAACAGGGACTTAAAGGCAGTGTTAAGATCTTAATTTTTTTTTTTTTTAACTAAAACTGTAAAAGTTGTTGGTGAATTGAAGATTCTGGAAGGGAATGAATCTATCATGTTCCTGATTGGACAAATTCTTACAATAGTAAATACTAAATATATAAGGAACAGGTGTTTCTAGCCAGTAGATTAACCTGCTTATACAACTCAGAATCTCCTTTGAAGTTTGTATGGTTGAGTTAATTCTGAATAATTCCTTTGGTCCAGTCCTTGATAGACATATCTTTTACCTTCTCAAAAAAGATTGTTTGAAGTAATTTTTTCAGCAGAGGAAGTAAAAAAAATGCATTAATTGTTAGGAGTATTCCTTCTGGGTTGCAGTTTGAAAAGGATGCCTTTAGGGAGGATAGGCCATCTGCACAGAATGTGTTAATTCCTATAGTATATTAATCCCTGTGATTACTAAATGCCAGATAGGATTTAATTTCTGGGGCCAACAGCACCTTGTACATAGTTAATAAGAGTGGCTTAAAAGTGCTGGTTTGACTTTTTTAGGAAAAGTTTTTGTGAGCTGTAGAAGTTGTTAACACAAACCCGTCATTAATGAACCTGGGGGTATGCTCTCCTGCTGCTGCCATCCTGCTGTGCTTCACCGGTGCTTCATTTTGTTTCTCAGGAAGCAGGCTGCAGAATATTTACACATCACTAATTAGGACGTGTTTTGGTCTTGTTGCAGTCTCCTCCGAGGGAAGGTAGCCAAGGGGAGCTCACTCCAGCTAACAGCCAATCCAGAATGAGCACCAACATGTGAAAAACTTCGTGCACTACCAAAAGAAATGGTCCCTCAGGACTGTACCCAGTGTCTCACCCACTAACTGCTGAGCTTCACAAACTGTCCCTATCTCCCTCACTTCTTGCTCGGATTGAGAGAGTCAGGGTTGGTGGTGGATAATATGAATATTCCAATAACTTCAATTCTCCCTGAAAAGAAATTCTTTTTAAAAACAGCATCCCTGCAAATGGGTCATCATTTCAGTTTTGGTAGAAAACCTTCATTCTCCTTCCACCACTCCATAAAGAGCTGTCATGTTATTCATACAAATGCTGAGTTGAGAGTTTTTCAGCTGCTATTAGTTTTCTTGTTTCAGAGCTGCAAAAATAGTTAGTTGAATGGACAGGCATGATATAAGATGAATTTTGCTGGCCTGAAAGTATTGCCTTGATTTTGAGCAATGCTGAGCTTTCTGTTTTCCAAATAAATTTACAAGTGCATTGCTCTCAATTATGGCGCTAGAGTTCTGATGGGGGAGGAGATTTCCTTTGAGAAACTCTTGGAGAATTTTCACTTGCACCAGAAAACATGGCATTGCTTCCATGCATTCAGTCACAGGCCTTTATTTTAGGGTTTTATGTTTACCTGCAGCCAGGTTCTCTCTCTCTCTCTCTGGTCTCTATTTTCAAAGAACTGTTTCCTGATGTGTTTCCCACTTGTGTGTGACCTGGCTTTGGGGTCCAGTGTTATCGTAGCAGTAAATCTCTACTTCATGCAAATATTGCTGCTTGCCCAGTCTTACTGCCATAGTGCGTGATGGTTTCCCCACATGTGCAACAGTTGTTTTGTGTAGAATGGATAAATGCCATAAAACACCACTCAAGTCTTGTGGAAGCGCTAAAAAGAGTCAGTCTAGGTGCCCACTCTCCAGGTGCATTTATTCTGCTTTTCCTTTTATAAAGGGGTTAAAGGTGGCAGCCCAGGGTGTGTGTGTGTGGGTGTGTGTGTTCTTCCTGTGTCTGTGAAAGGAGATATGCACTGAATTTTCTGAAGTCACTGCAGCCTTGTATTCATCTAATCCATAAGGCAAGCTGAGAATTTTGATCCAGCCCTGACTGGTCTGGCAACTGACTACAGATGTTACTTTTAATGTGTTCATGCTTTTTTTAAAAAAATAAGTTGTTATATCTAGTGCATTAAACAGCAGGATTAAAAAGCTTCTGAGTATTTGGAGTTTTGTGTTAAAGTTGGGTTTTAGGTATTTTGATCTCAAGCCATTGATTTTTTGCTAAGCTTCATGATGTTTCGTAGGTGATTGTGTTTTGCTTTCTGATCTGGTTGGAGATGTAGCTGGGGTGAACTGTGAAGAAAGTGCAGTTTGAAGGAACATTCAAACAGCAAAATTCCTGTAGCAACAGTTGTCTCTCCTGGCTTTCCATGCTTTTTATGATTTAGGTGCTGAAAATGGAAGCTGTAGTTTCTGTGAGGTCTTTGGTTACATTTGGCATGGAAAATTTCTCCCATTTTTGAGGGAAGAACTTAGTGTCGGGCATGAGTGATGGCCAGTTTAGTGAGAAAGGCAAGTTGAGTCCTTGGGTAAATTACATCGGTAATTGCATTACATTACATTACACTGTAATCCTTATAAGAAATGCAGGGAAAGGACTGTTATGCTTTCTATTCATGCTGAAGGAAAGCTTTTCAGTCCTAAAATGGGCCAGTGATACTATTTATAAGTAAAAGATCTTACACTCTGCTCTTTAGAAGATGGTTTTGCATCCCAGTGAAGTGCACCGTGCCAGGTAGCTGTCTGTGCTTCCACTCTCAGGATTTTATTGGCTGGTATCTGTCCCTTGCTGGAGGATTTGTGCTGCAGGGCTTCTCAGTGTCAATGATGTCTTGGGCTGACTGGAGTCTCTGTTTTTCCAGGCCCCAGCAGCATCACACCTCTCTCAGCAGCCACAAGGGCCCACAAGGTGGCAACAGCAGTTTCCAGCTCTGGCTGCAGCCCGAGGCCATTCGGTAGCCTGGGCAGAGGTAATATGTTTTCGTCCCCCCAGACAAAAATGCTTGCAGCCTCTTTGGGAGTGATCGAGCGTTTCTCTTTTATTTGCATTGGCATCGTGGATGCTTTGTGCAGAATTACTGGCATGTAACTCTCTCCTTTAGCCTGTTAAAGAAGCTGCTGTTGCTTTAGGATCTTGTTGATGGGAGTCAGGGCTGTCCAGGCATGTTTCTTCTAGACATTGTCCAACACCTGCCTCAGTCCTAACCACCTGCCAGTCCCAAACCCCGCAAAATACAATACAGTATGGATACAGTTCTAGGTAAATTGCATTCATAAGCAGTTTTCCCCAGTAAAAATTATTCTTACCTTAAATTTCTATGTAATTTCCCAAATAATAAATGGGGAAATAGTGACCCAGATAGAATGAATTTTCAGTGATTCCCTGTGACCACCAAGGTCATTCAGGGGATGAAGTTTTGTGGAATGTGTAGAATGTTGGTATGTCTAAGATATGATCAGAGGAGCTCATTCGTATGGATTTCATGAACTTGTGCAGCACCTTTTTGTTAAGGAAACACCAGTGGTAGGCCATGATGGGTTCCTCATAGTAAATCATGCTTTCTTTACATGACCTTGCTAGGAATAAAGGAAAAATAGTTGGAAAGAACATTGTTATTTTGGCAAAAGCAGTTTTAATTAGCACAATCACTCTTAGTGGTAATGTAGAAACTGCTGTTGTGAGATTTGCGTTAGAGTAGTTGCGGGTGATTGGCAATTATCTGCCCAGAACTTGTCCAGCACAATGGTCTGTGTTGCCAAGTTGTGCAGGGGGAGGTCTGTTAGAGGTGGTTATGGACCATGGCTGGTGCAGCATTGTCTGTGAGCTGCTATTGGCTGAAAGGCGTCAGTGGGTGAGGGAGAAAATAACAGAGCTTGGTGTTTGCCCCAGGCCATGTGGGTATGATCTGTACATCTCTCCTGGGACTCTGCAGCAGTGGTTTCAGCATTGTTCCATCCTCTGGATAGCTCCCAAAACTGCCGCTGAATAAGGTATTATTTCTGATACGTGCAATGTAATATAAACTTTCAGGAAAAAAAAAAAGAGGTAACTAATAATAGCAACAATGCTTCTGACGAAGACCCATCATGTATTGGTAGAAAGTGCTTGTCAAGCACTGATTAATTTTTCTTTTTAAGTCTCAGTCAACTTAATTTGACTGAGATTCTTCTGCCATCTTCTTCATTACTCTTTTTATGAAGCAGATAGCAGTGGGGCAGCAGTGTGCTGCACAAGACGGTGCTCTTAGTATTTTTTACACCACCTGCTTGTGATAGCTGAGGCTGAGACAAGTCAGTGTTTCACTTCTCTGGTATTCCATCAGCTGTGAATTTGCAGTAGGGTGAAAAACACCAAACTGGTGTGGAACTGACTTCCTCTAATGCTGTTAGGGAATAGGGAAAGGATTACTGTCTGCTTTCCAAATGAGCTTTGTTCTTCAACTAATGTTATTTTGGCTTCTGTGTTCCTATGGATCTCTGAACTCCATTCAACATTTCATAGGGTTGCTGTGTAGCTTTAGATTCTCTCACAGGATAACTTGATCAGGCTAAATTAATTAGAAAGGGAACAGAAACTGGCCACGTCAAGCTCTAAGAGAAAATGTATAAGATTCAGTGATTAGAAGCTTGGTAAATTCATAATGCAATTAAGTTTCTTGACAGCAAAGAAATAATTCAAGCTTAGGCTCCAGCCCTGTGTCAGGAGTGTGGCAGCCTCCAGCCATGCCATGGACAGGAGCGAACAAGATAAGGTCTGTCTGCATTTCTCCATTGTGCTTGTTAAGAAATGCCTTGGTATGAGGGGAGGGACAAATATACCTTAAATACTAATTCTCTATAGAAAGGTGTCCAATTAGTATTCTCAAGTGTAAGGCCCCTCCTGAATTTAGGAGCCTAAAGCCACCTTGGTTGTTCCTTCACACTGGTGATTCTGTGATGAGACTGTATTTGTGAGAGGGAGGTGTAATCTAAAATCTCTCTGTGTGGGTAAGAAGATAAGCCGAATCTCTCACTCAGCCCTGGCTCTCTTGTGTTGGAACTGGCCGTTTCGTCTTTGCGGACTTTGTACATTTTCTCTGGCACAGGGAGCAGGAGAATGATTGAGCATTCTGATATTTTTGGGAAACTGTAAATGGGAAGAGGTCAATTAAACAGTTTGAAATTCTAGGATAATGAATATTTAGCTTTTTTACTAGAGGAGGGGGGAACAGACCAGGGAACTTAGAATACTTGACAGCTTTAGCATGTATGCCTGTGTGAGGGAACAAGTGGACTATTTTCACAGGAGGTGGGAGAGGTGGCTTCAAGTTCCCATCTTTATAAAAGGCATGTGTAGGACCTGCATCTGGTTTTGTCACACATCTCTCAGAATTTATCAGGTGGGAAGGATGAATGATCACATAATGAAGTATGAGAACTTGAGCAGGGAACTGTTCATGGACTTGGTTCCAATTCCCCACATATTTTTAGACAACCCTCTCTGTTAAAATAGAGATTTCATCCTCCCTCAACCTTTGGCTCATGGAAGACTTAAGTTTCATCATACTGCAAGAAACTCATAATTGTTAATGTGGATATAGCAAGACCTTACACTTTTACATTCACATTTTCCAAGTACTGCTGCATTCCTTTCTGCATTGAAAATATGGCCTACTAAAACAGTAACAGATGTGACACATTTTCAGTTAGTGATGAAGTCACTGACATTGCTATTTCTAGCGTGCCAGAAGGCTGTTCTAATACAGTAAATTTAGTCCCCAGTATTAAAAGCAGAACATGAAGGGCTAGTGAGCATACAGGAGGCAGAGTGTAATGGCAGCTTACAGAAATTGCCCCCACCCAAAACCGCAGCATTTTCAGTCTTTAAAATACAGCATGAGACATTTCATTGCATCTCTTTTATTTCAAATGCAGGATAATTCCCTGAGTAAGCAGTTTTTTACTTAAATAAAACTTTTCCAGAACTTAATCATGTGGAACAAGTCCACACAGCTGACAGTGAGCTGGAGATGACACATTCTTTGGCCCAGGGAAGTAGTGGTCTGGCAGGAGCTCTTGGACTGTTCATTTCCAAAGCTTCACCCTGTGCTGTCACCAGCCTCCTTCAGCACTGCCATCTCCCCCACCTCTGTATCTCCTCTCTGACTGATCTCAGGGGTTTGAATTCCTCTTTGACTGTGCTGCCATGAAAGGGATTTTTCATACTTGGTCTTAAAAAGTAATCCATGACCTGAAAAAGCAAAAGTGGAAAAAAAACCCCAAACCAATATCCTGAAATGAGATGACTACAGTGGTAAACAGAATACCTCATTCCTTATAAAGAATGGGTCCTCACAGACTGGACACTGCATCCTGAGGCTTTGGAAGCAGGAGAAATAACATACAGAGAAGAAAGAGCAGTCTTTTAAAATGGTACTATAAACTTTTAGATAGCTATGTATGTAGATTTGAACACTCACCTACACCCCATAACCCAGAGATTAAAGTAATGAATATACATGGAAGATGAGATGTTTGCTTGATGCCTGGTAAGGCCAGATACACTTACCTGGACAATCTGCTGTCTCCTTGAATGCTCTTTTCTTGCAGCATCCTCGGCACATGTTAAACACACATTTATTGCCCTGGGTTGGGATAGCAGTATAAAGAAGCTTATGTCAGTGAAAATAAAATTATTACTGTTTACTACAATAAGTAACAATACAGCTCTGCATTTTCAGATCTTCAGGAAAAAAAATATGTACTCAGCCTAATGAAGATGATGGAGTTGATGTCATATTGGGGGGCTATCCACTGTTTGCACATAACTATTTGCACATCAAGAACAAAAAAACCCCAACCAACCAACCAACCAACCAAAAAAAATCCACATTCAACTTGTGCAACCCCCATAGTCTGTTGGGCAGCCCGAGTTACCCACCACAAGCAGGCACATGCCATAAGCCCTCTGGACCAAGCATGAGCACATCTGGTGCTGGTGAGCTTGCTCTAGTTCTCTGCAACATGAAACACAGTGCCTGACATGTGCTACCATCTGCAGCTGTGCCTAAAATATGTAACCACCAGAATTACTTCCCTACTTACATCTTGAAATACACCTGCGTATTTATTAAAGTACAATATATGACCCTTAGGGGACAGCAGCAGCTGAGTCTTGGCTAAGTGATGATGTGGCTATACGAGCCTGGGTCTTTAGGGTGCTTTGCACACATTTTAGAAAAGGGGTGATGTTGTTTAGCGTGGCTCCCTCCACCCCAGTCAGAAAATCCTTCATGTTTAGGGAGGCTTCAGTTGAGTTCCTTCTCCTTCTCCTCCACACCCCCCCACCCCATTTCATAACATAGCTCAGAAACACATGATCTAGGGAAAAAGAATTACAGGCCTAGTCAGAAGATTTCAAGAGCTACCTGCAACATTACAGTGATGCAAGAGCAAAACAAAAATAAGTCTAAGCCCTGGTTATGCACCAAGTGATGTCACCTGGATTAGCTATGAAACAGGATGGCTTTGAAAGCAGGCCAGCCCAGTGCTCAATGCTTTCCCAATAATGAACCCAGCAAAAAAAATCCTATTTTCTTCAGTAGCTGCAGCTTCAAACTGAGCCTCAGCTGGCTGCCACTGCTGCGCTGTGTAACAGTGTTACAACAGGGAGCAACATCACATGCTTGTGTTGCAGGCTCCCCCGCCCTCCGAGGTGTAATGCTAATTTTTAAGCTAGAACAAAAAAATTACTTGCATCTTACACCCTGCTTTACAGGTATATTAGCAGCAAGAAATACACTCTGCTCACACAGCTCAGCAACACCACCCTGTCAAGCAAACAGCTATGTTCCCCAAGGGAAAAAATAAACAAAAGCAAAACAAACTCTTTGCAAATATCAAAATACTTGAAATTTCAATACAGAACCTGTAAAACTAGCTGCCTCATTTCGCACTGCTAACAGTGAAAGCCAATGTTAATCTGCTGCAAAGGCAGAACTGAGGATGAGGAGGTGCTTATGCTTGTTTTGATAAAGGCAGAGATCCAAACACAACACAAACCAGAGCTGCAGGTGCTGCCTGACACTCACTACAGGCTGTACTGGAGTGACATTTAAAGTACTTTTATTAGTACACTAAGAACCACACCAGTTATTCAAATTTTCACTTTGCAGAAAAACTCCACCCACCACTAACCATAGTAAGAGGGTTTTTTTTTTTCATTTCACAGTAAAATACAAGTGTCATACATGTATGGAAGTCTGGAGATTTGTTTCCAAGATATCTTGGGAAGTTCAAGTAACTCACTCAACTGTCTTAGCGATAAATATCCTCAGCAGCAGTAGGACTGCACTTTTTTTTGGAGAGGAAGGCAAATTCTCTCAAAGAACCTATGTGTGTTAGGGATTTTTGTGCAGCACCTTCAGCCTCAGAGACTGGTTAATGGTTAAAAAGCTTTTGCCCAAGTGTGGACTTTCCTCCCCACATACACTTATCAGCAGGACTTGGCATGCACCTGCGTGACTCGGCACTGGCACGGACCTACCTCAGGATTTTGAATAACAGAATAGAATCATAGGATAGTTTGGGTTGGAAGGAGCCTTTAGAGGTCATCTACTCCAACCCCCTGCAAAGAGCAGGGACATTTTCAACTAGATCAGGTTGCTCCGAGCCCTGTCCAACCTGACCTTGAATGTTTCCAGGAATGGGACATTCACAACCTCTCTGGGCAACCTGGGCCACTGCCTTACCATAAAAAATTACTTCTAATCTAAGGCATATCTAGTCTGAATCTACTCTCTTTTACTTTAAACCCATCACCCCTTGTCCTACTGCAACAGACCCTGCTAAAAAGTCCATCGCTGTCTTTTTTTTAAGTCCCCTTTAGGCACTGGAAGGGGCAGTTGAGGCTCCCCAGAGCCTTCTCTTCTCCAGGCTGAACACCCCCCACTCTCGTAGCCTGTCTCCATGGCAGAAGGACTCCATCCCCCAATCATCTTTGAGGCCTCCTATGAGCCTGCCCTAACAGCTCCATGTGTCTCCTGCACCAAGGCCCCAGAGCTGGATGCAGTACGCCAGGTGGGGATTTCACAAGAGCAGAGTAAAGGCACAGAATCCCCCCAATCCACTGATCCACTGCCCATGCTGCTTTTGATGCAGCCTAGAACACAGGTTGCTTTCCGGGCTGTGAGTGCACATTGCTGTGTCATGACGAGCCTCTCATCCACCAGCACCCCAAAGTCCTTCTGGGCAGGGCTGCTCTCAATCTGTTCATCCCCCAGCCTGGATTTGATACTCAGGTTGCCCTGACCCAAGTGCAGAATCTTGCACTTGGCCTTGTTAAACCTCAGAGGTTCCCACAGGCCACTGCTTGAGCTTGTCCAGGTCCCTCAGGATGGCCCTGTCCTTCAGGTGTGTCATCACTCCACTCAGCTTGGTGTCATCTGCAAATGTGCTGAGGGCACTCTTGATCCCACTGTCCACATCACGGATGGAAACATTGAACAGTGCTGGTCCCAATAGAGACCCCTGAGGGACACCACTTGTCACTTATCTCCATCCAGACACGGTGCGACCGACCCCTACATGGTCATTTAATTTCCATTTAACAGAAATGCTTTTATGGACACTTGTACTGACTTACCTTAGGGTTTCCACACTGATCACATTTTGCATATTTGGCTGAGAGAGAGAGAGAGAGAGAGAAAGCTGATTTCAGCAATGGCATTTTTATGTGAAAGAAGTAAGTTTAAAAAAAAATTAGAACCAGACAAAGCTTGGTGCTTTTCTAGCCAGAGAGTCTTTTTGACAAAAAATACAGTACCTCAAGTAACAGTGCTAAGGTAAAAATACTTTGAAATTTTAAGTGCCTCTAAGCTAAAATCCAAACATAGAAAATTTTAATCCTCAAGTCAAGCATAAAACAGGAGGACATCAGCTTGAAATTCATACAAAATTTCCATTTCAAATGCTAGTGACAGCTACAATTCAGTTTGTAAACCATTTTGATCTTAAAAAGATGCTTAGAGAGAATCAGTGACCTACTACTTTAGTCCTTATTTCCTTTACTAGTGAACATTATTGGAATCACATTGCCTGCTATTGAAATTTCCCAACAATTCCCCCTCTTTTTCAAGAAGTTTCTACAAGTACACAAGCAAGGAAAATTTTTAGTGGCAACTTATGTCAAAGGTGCTATCAGCAACCCTCTATACATTTATGCCAATAAATGGAACTTACGTTTTAAAGATGGATCAAAGCTTTTATTTGGATTTCTTAACTTCTTTTTTTGTTTATTTTTTGACAGAAGCTCAGAATTTCCATCTTCCTCTTCTTCCAGAGCACGTTTCCCTCGCACACCTTTTTCAGTTCCACTATCTCCATTCTCCCTGCATCTCTCCTTTGGCCTGAAACAGTGAATTTCATTGTAAGTTGGCTGAAGGGAAGAAGTAGCTGTTCCCTGACCATTATTTTGGTTTACAGAAATCTGGGTAAACCATAAACCTTTCTGTCATGGCCACCATGAAGTTTCATTGCCCTTAGAAGCGGGATAGAAAAACCTAAATTTTTTGGTTAACACTGGCAGTTAGTAACAGACACAATATCAGATATATCAGTTGGAAAGCCAATTAAAGTTGGTCAGTTAAATTAGGCACTTGTTATTCCCAGGTTTTACTTAAGTATTTTTTAAAGTATTTATTTAAGTATTAATCTTGACACACTTGTTCTCTTCTTCAGCCCAATTTTCAGCAGAAGGGGAATAAGCTATCTGAAAAGCTTGGCCATACATTACAAGCATCCTTTATAGAATACAATTTAGTTCTCATCTTTGCTACCATAGCAGTTACCAGCAACATTCATGTTGCATGTAACAATAAAGTGCTGTCAGGTAGCATATTTGCTGGACATCAGGTTCTTGTTCTGAGCTGCAGTGGGATTCCTGATTTTTACTTTCCAGAGAGAGAGAAATTTGAGGAGGATCCAAAGGAGAAGATGCAAACAATGAGCAACATCCCCATGAACATAACGATAACTAAGAAAAAACCAAATTAGAATAAAAATAATCCAAAGTCTTCATTTTTAATGAATGTAAGCTCCTAGAACAGAATCAATGGCTGATACTGATGGTATGGGTGGGAAAGGCATATGAGTACCTGTAAGTATCAAAATAGGTAACTCACCCTGGCCTGATGTATGGCTGACAGATCCAGTGGAAAAAAGGCAACCCTTCTTTTGGCTTTTCTCCTTCTTTCTGATTAGCTATTTCTTCCTGCAGCATAGGGTTACAGTCAGTTTTCCTGGAGTTGTCAGGAAATACACTAAATAACACTTCAAACTCCATGAAATCACAAACTGAAATTTAAGCAAACAATTACTGACAGTTACATTTAGGCGAAAAAAACATCAGACAGATGAACTGAAGCACATTTGTAACTCCTAAATCAACTTTATCCCACATAAAGTTGTCCAGGCTTAAGGGGATGCTACTGTAGTAAGCTACCAAGGTTAATAAGCCACAAAGTCCCAGAGAAGTGACTAATGGATGCTAACTGCATGACATACTTGGTACATTCCCACCAAGTGCAGGCAGTGCTGTTCTGGGAGATTAGGGCTCATCTTGGTACCTGGCATCGCAGTTTCAGCTCCCTGTTGACATCTACAATGCCCTCTAGAGTCTTCACTTTTGCTAATTCTTCACGCAGGTGCTGGTAAACTTGAAGCCTGAGGCAAATCCCAAACATCAAGTTATATTTAGACTGAGATCAACTAAAAATAACTTTATAAAAGCATTTTATACAGTCTTCCTGATGCATTTGCCTTTGGTAGAAGCTTATGTTCTTCTTTGTAAGTCCAGAGAAAAGCACACATATGTCTCTTCCAGATAAATACTTGGCAGACAACCAAGGTACTTTGACATAAACTAGCATGAATGCACAGACCATCAGCTGCTTCTCAGTAACTGTCCACAGCCATGCTCTTACTCCACAATAAATTCAACAGCGCTTTGCCTCACAATGAACAAGGAGATAGTTAACTTGTGTTTGCCATGAAGTGTGTGAGTGCATATGGGCAATTACCACGTGGCAACTGGCGTGCTGTGAGCTCATGCCCTGGCTGATCTTGTTCATTCCCCATGCCCTGCTTCCCAGATATGAAGTGAAGGGTAAAGGCCTCAGCCCACACCCTCTCCAGCCAGGTCCAGGAAAGAAAACCTTGCAGCATACTCATTCTGGCCAAACAAATCCTTGTCTAGAAAACCCAGACATTTGCTAAACAGGATGAGCCCTGAAAACATTAAGAGTTCTATGGAGATACTCACGTGTGATGCCAGAGCTTGAAGAGATGAGCCCTAACATAAGACAACGGACAAGGGTACTTCCGCACGATCTCCAGATACTCCTCAGCCATCTCCCACACCAATGGGTTCCGGCCCTCAAACAAAGCTGGGTTATGAAGATTACCTTCTGGGAATGAAAAGAAATACTCAAACTTTCATTTCAGGATTGAAACAAAGGCCAGAATCTCTGCTCTGAAGTTTGATCATCTCTTTTGTGATTCTACAGCCACAGACACGTCACCCATGTACTCTCAAGAGGAACACGGGGTCTGTAAAACTCTAGCCTGACCTTGGGATACTATATTTCACTATACAATTCCTAATTGTGCCAAACAGCTCATATCTAATTAAAGTACAGTTTCTAGAAAGGCATCTAACCTTGACACAAAGACAGTAAACAAATTAATAAACAGAGAAATCACTGCTTTTGTTGCCCAACGGTTAAATACTGAAATGACAGCTGTCTTCCCTTACGTCTATACTGATACTTGTCCGGCTTAAGTTCACAGATACAGCTTCTCACTGTGCTTTTCTCTACTGGCTTCACAAGCCTTTTGTTAACCAGTATTTTCTAAAATCAAGATGCTACAACCCTTCTTTAACTGTGTGAGTGATTAGAAGCTCTTTCTGATGCCTATCTTTGCTCTTCCTGTAGGAAGTTATGTCAATTCTTTCTTGTCCCAACCCAACATGACCCACCTGCTGGAATATTAATCCGCAGATGCACTTAGTTCATCAAGAACCATTCAAAAACTGTTCCACTGATTAAGAGATGTCACAAAAATATTCCAGGACAACAGGAGCCCCGTATGCCTTTGTCAAGTAATTAGATTTGAGCTGTCTAGTCAATGGTATTGCAAGTCCGACATAACAATTCTTACAAATCTTAAGTGATTCCTGGTCCTGGTATTAGATGGCCAGTAAAAAATGAGGGAGAATGGCCACTCAGCTGTCAAGCAAAGCTGTTCACCAAGTCAATCTGACATAAGTTTTTAGTAAATGTATACGGAGCTGCTAAGAAAATAAGAAACAATTTGTATTCTCATCTGTTATGAGTAAAAGTTCATTTTCATTACCTGCACTCATGACACCATGTACTCCTGTCTTACGGATGCATTCTTCCACATCACTGAGACACTGGATGTTTCCATTTGCAAATACAGGAATGTTTACAGCTTTTCTATACCAGTGAATAAAACAGATGCATAAAATTGAGAATTAGACTCAACACAGAAATTCTCTTCCTGTCACACAAATCTGTTTGCTCTTCAATGCCACTGTACGCTCTGTTTAAAATCTAGACTGTTAGCAGGAATTCACTAAGACTGGTACTGCTCACTAACCTTACAGCTTGAATGTGCTCCCAAGATGCCACACCAGCAAGTGGTCCTTTCTGTTCTTTAGTACGGCCATGCACAGTCAGCAGCTGGAACGCAAAATTACATTTACTTTCCATGTGTATGAACCACTGGAATAAATCCACTGACAAAAATTTCCTTTCACCCGCTAT
The DNA here is from genome assembly GCA_013397845.1 of Melanocharis versteri. Taxonomy (NCBI): domain Eukaryota; kingdom Metazoa; phylum Chordata; class Aves; order Passeriformes; family Melanocharitidae; genus Melanocharis; species Melanocharis versteri. The sequence goes on along the minus strand of VZTG01000567.1, from coordinate 135,141 downwards.
ACTTCATGGATACCACTGAGTTCCTGTTGCTATTTCAACAGTGCAGGGAGTTTAGCAACACAGAAAGATATCAGCAGCTCACCTACCGTGGCATGGTCTTACGCTCCTTTCATCTTGCTATTCCATGGCATGACAAGATTGTATCATGGGAGAACCTACAGATTTCCTTTTGCAATGGATTCCATTTGTGATTCACTTTGGAATTTGTGATATATTGATCTACCTTTCTCCTCAGCAGAAGGTCCAAATACTGTCAGTACTGTCTCTTAACTACAGACCATCATCTCTTCCAATTTCACTGGAGTTAAATCCTAGAAGGCTGCCTATTTCTTCTAGTGATACCTTTTGATACCCTTGTTCTTCTACAGTACTGTGGATTGCATGCATTCACACTGCCTCCTGCAGCACTATGTGAAGACTGAGATGTTCAACCACAGTGAAGGATGCTGCATAGTGCAGTGATTACAAGAGACTCTGAAATCATCGTGTCTTCTGTACCACACTATTGACCTGCGGCCTAGGACTGCAAACACACAGAATCTGTCTGCATCCTGTTTGCTCTGTCTGCAAAATAAGGCAGCCTATTCATCTCCACAGTATACCAAGAACTGGTCATCAGGTATTTTACACAAAGATATGTGTCCGATGGAAGAGTAGAGGGAGCAGCTGCCTTCTTACCTGGCAGCCAGCTTTCTCCAGCATCTGTGCATACTTCACTGTCTTGTCAATGTCTGGGAAAACGCGGATTTTGCATGTGATGGGAACAGAGAGCTTCTCGTTAGCCAGTAAAACTGAGAAAGATTGAAAAGACAGGTAAGTGGGCTGCACAATGCTATGAAAAGTGTTTGCTCTCCTCAAGATCTGATACTGGGTGTGGTATGGAAAAAGCCTGAGAAGTTACTGCTATGCAGTTCTCACAGCTTAAAAAACTCAGCAGTGTCCTCTGCAATCCTTATTGCATAGTTTAATCACATAACAGCAACACACACATGAAGCACAAAATCTGCATCCTAACAAAGTAGCATAAAATAGTCACCCATTTAATAGTCCTAACACTTCCACTGCATCAAGCCTTCACTTTCAAAGACTACCCCCTCACAACAAAATTATTGATACAAGTTTATTATCATCACAGGCTATTGTACTCCTCCAACATTAGCACTTGTTTGTCTACCTTTCCCACAAAAAGTGCTTCACTTCTTTGCAAATTATCACCCAAATAATCATGATAAGTAGAGTCTTATCTATGGCAAGCAGAAGCTTAACAAGTGAGGTAGGCTGTGGATGCAGTCAAGTAGTAAATGTAGGTTATAGAGTCAGGGTGAAATCCAGAACAACATGTTAAATTCAAGTCCTTACACAGTACATGGAATCACAAAAACACTAAAAAGAGAGCTAACATAGAGAGCCAACAGGAAAACACTGAGTAATGTTGTGTCTGAAATTCTCCTCCAGAGCTTGGATATACAATGTAGGAAGTCACCTGCTGTCTTCTAATCCAAATCCTACGAGCTCTAATGATAGGTACTTCCTATCACCCTTTCAAAGGAGCAAGCAAGGTGTATACAGGTGCAAGCAGAAAAGAGTGCTCCACCATTTTAAAGGCGGCTGGGGAAAGAAGTAGGAAGAGGACTGCCTAAGACAACTCTCTTACTAGACAACCTGGGTTCTCACCCAACTAGATGACCTGGGTTCTTTTCACACCTTGAGGCTATTCTAATTTGCATATTTCTCAACAGCCAGATTACATGCTGGGCAAGGAAGCAGTGTCTTATCTTCCAGTTCTCAGCAGTGCCTTTGTGCCAAACATCACTCAAGATTCCTCAGACTACCAGGAATGCAAACAGAAACAGGACTCTCTAACTTCATGGTTCCAACACTTGCTTTGAAGCGGGGTGAAGGCATATTCTCAGTTCTACAAAATGACCAAAACCTTGCTTTTTATATCAGTTACAAATGTATTTCTTAAAAAAATATGATACTGTTCACAACAGCTACTGATAGCCTGAAAATAACCTACACAAATTAGAAGAAAGGCATAATTTGCTATGCTGTGGACAGAAAGAGTACATGGAGTTGATCAGAAAAGGGCAGCTGTGGCTTCAAGCAGAAACACGACTCTTGGCACCTGAGAACTTCAAAGTGAAAAAGTAAGGCACTGGGACTTCTACTGTTCCTAGAGCTGGAGAGCCACTAAGCTATTATATGAGACTGGAACTTAATTGACTCACTTTCACCTGAAGTCTGTTTCAGGTACAAAAGTCTTTTAGCAGATCTAGTGTGAGTTTGCAGTGGGATACCACCAAGTACCTTGAGGGTGCCACAGGAATACAGTAAGAAATTTTAAAAAACCAACCAACCAAAAAAACACCCCCACAACTGCCCCTTCAAAACCCAAACACAACTCTGCCCAAAGAAATATGATGCACCTCCTTTCCTCCAAAATCCCTAAACCTCCTCTCAATAATTAGTTCATCCTATTCCCTCTCTAATTACTTACTCATTCTCTGAAGAAGATCCCACTCCTCTTGCAGAAATGCTCCATAGTGACCTATGATAAAATAGTTTATGTCAGACTTGTGCAGAAGAGTAACATCCTGAAGCACAGTTTTCAAAAATACTCACAAAGATCCAGACACTCATATGCCTCATTGGCAAAAACAGAATTGCTCTGTCGTGCCCCAGCTAGAAGAGTGGGATCATTCTGTTCTCCCTGCCACTCTAGATTTACAGGATAAACAAGGAATCCCCACACCCTACTTTCACTGGTACTCCCCAAGGCTGATGTGTTGACACTGGCCGCTCAAAGTCCAATTTCTAAGGGTTTATACCAGATGTTTAATAAATCCCATTAGGATAAAAGATGACCAGACTGAAAGACCTATTTGCACCACTGATCATTTCCTATTAGTCTTTGAAAGATATTTTAGAAGAAGAATGGGCAGTTACTGAACAAATATTTTCTCAACACCTTAACTGATAAAAAATTTTCAAACACTGGTTCTGGTTTTCAAACATGCAGTATCTAAGGGATTCGGCAGGTGTCATCCTCTTCACTATTGTGAAAAAACTCTGTGGAAGTATCAGAGAAATAGGAGATCCTAAGTGTCTGAATGATGTGATTTTAAGTGTCATCTTTCAAAAACAGGCTGTTTGAGCAACTGAAATCAGAAAGAAAATCAAGTTCTTATTAAAAATAATGTTTCTGAAGGATATTCTAGACACAGGAGCTGTCACTTAAGAGAAATTGGAATTAATTATATCTAATTTTTGCTTTAGGTACTACAAAGTGTTACCTGCTACACTGGGTGTAACTAAGTCTGACTTCAGCAGTACTGCAGCCCGTCCCCAAGGCTTGATTTGGCCTTCTTTGATATTTTACTGCCAACATTCACATTTGAAACGCCATTTGCCATTCCTCTGCTTATCCAGGGTTCAGATTTGCACATACCTCTCTTTGCAATCATTTGGGGGCAACCCAAATTTAGGTCTATGGCATCACAGTAATCCTGAGCCAACAGTGCTGCTTGGACAAACACTTCAGGATCATTGGCACAGAACTGTAAAAACCAAAGAGAAGTGGAATAATCAGGCAATAACTTTCTTCAAATACTGACAACACGTTATGATGTAGTTATGAAGAAACTACCTGCTACAGAAAACAGGCAAATATGCACAGTTAATAATACCAAACACTATTTGTCAAAATGATCAAGGAAAGCCATGTGATGTAATCTTTTTTGGATTTCAGTAAAGCATTTGATACTGTTTCTCACAGGATGGTTCTGGACAGAATGTCCAGCCCACAGCTGGATAAACACATTGTGTGATGGGTGAACAACCGGCTCATGAGTCAAGTGCAAAGGGTTATAGTGACTGGGATGACATTAGGCTGGTGACTGGTCATGACTAGGGTTCCGCAGGGCTCCATCTTAGGTCCAGAGCTCTTTAACAGCTTCATAAATAACTTGTAACCTTGCTGACATTTGTAACCTTGCTGAGGATACTAAACTGGGAGCAGCTGTGGACTCCCCGGAGGCGCAGAGGTCCTGCAGAGAGACCTTGACAATCAGAGGGCTAGGCAGTCACCAACCACATGAAGTTTAATAAAGACAAGCAGCCTATTCTGAACCTGGGACAGAGGGACTCTGTATGTATGGACAGACAGGGGAACAAGAGGCTGGAGAACAGCGCTGCAGAAAGGGACCTGGGAGTCCTGGTTGATGGCAAGTTGAATATGAGTCAGCAGTGCCCTGACAGCCAGGAGGGCCAGCTGTGTCCTGGGGGGCATCAGGTCCAGCATTGCCAGCTGGGTTGGGGAAGGGATTGTCCCGCTCTGCTCTGCACTGCGGCTGTATCACCTCGAGTCCTGGGGACAGTTTGGGACACCACAATATAAGAAAGATCCAAAGCTATTAGAGAGCGTCCAAAGGAGCCTACAAAGATGGTGAAAGGTCTGGAGGGGCCATAGGAGGAGTGGCTGAGGTCACTTGGCTTGTTCAGCCAAGAGAAGAGGAGACAGAAGGGCGACTCCATAGAAGTCTGTAACTTCCTCACAAGGGGCAGCAGAGGGACAGCTCCTATCTCTGCTCTCTGTGACCAGCGACAGGACTGGAGGGAATGTCTGGGGCTGTGTCAGGGGAAGTTTTGGCTGGATATCACAAAAAGGTTCTTCCCCAGAGGGTGGTCAGGCACTGAAACAGGCTCTCCAGGGCAATGGTCATGGCCCTAAACCTGCCAGAGCTCAAGGAGCATTTGGACAACACTGGTGGGATTCTGGTGGCTGTTCTGCACAGGAGCTGGACTTCGTGAATCCCTTACAACTGAGGATATTCTATGATTCTATGAAAAAAACCTCCAAACAAAATCTGTGACACTTACCAGCTAAAGATCCTCAACCTTCAAATGATAAAATGAGAAAGATGAGCATTCAAGAGGCAAAGAAATATCAGATGAATGTTTTACATGTGGTACCCAAGAATAAGTGGAAACAACTCTTAAAATCCTCTGCAGAACAAACAGCTATAGCATTTTAATACAGAAAGGTGGTGCTTAAGAAAAGAGCTAGCCATAATGACTCTGGGTCTTGAGATAGCTCAATCTTTGTAGATACCAATAAGCACAACTGCCTCTAAAATGAATTCCCATGGAATGTGAAACATACACATGGGCTATAGTCAAATGCTCAGTCTTAACTGAATGTAATTAATATTACATTTAAAGCACAGTGCAAAAACCAAATTAATAAAAGGTTAATTTGAAGCTTCTTCGTTGAAGAAGAGACAGACCATTCTTCTCATTTATGCTTTCAAATAGATTTTCTGAAACTCATTTTTAACAAAAACCAATGCCATCACATCTTTACATAAACCTGAAACAAAATTTAAACACTTCTGAGCAGAAGGTGTTACTTAAACCCTACAGCACTACATAAAATTATGACTGACACCAACTAAAATGAATCATTTGCTTTCTCTGAGATGACTGAAACTACAGAAATCCTCCAACCATGCTACATAATGAGAATGTTAGCACAGTAAACAAAGTCTTCAGAGCACAGATGTAACTCAGATGTACCTCTCCCTAATCTAATTCCGAGACTCTGTGACCAAATCTGTAAGGACTGCTGCACAAGACCAAAGATTAGTTAGTTCTGTACTTTATGTCTGGTACTGGCCAGTGGGGAGAAAGGTAACACAGCAAGCTCACAGCAACTGATCCTGTTCAGGTAGTGTCACCCAGAATACACAGCTTACTGAGCTGAAGACCTGTGCCTTACAGCTTTCTAAGATTACTCGAATTTCCGCCAATTGTATTTTTCTGTGTCAAAAGAAACTACCTCCCACAGAAGAAGAATGTACAAGATGTTGAGACTAGCTCAGTTGGTTAGAGCATGGTGCTAATAACACTAAGGTTGTGAGTTCTATCCCTGTATAGGCAACTCACTTAAGAGTTGGACTCTATGTACTTGTGGGTCATGGACTTGTGAGTCCCTTCCAACTCAGAATATTCTATGATTCTGTGAAGGCTGTACTGAGACAGATCAAAGGTCAACACCAAGATGTCTAGTGAACAGCAGAAGCTGAAAAAATGTCTTTAAGGACTTTAGAAGCAGAAGGTGTGTTTGTTGCACCTAAAGATCCTTAAGTGTTTTCCTTCATTTGCTTTCTAAACTCACGTAATCTTTCAGAATCCAGTCCATCCCATAGTAATGAATTCCACAGTTTATAACTACCACTACGCTTACTTGTTTCTCATTCACCCATCTTCAAGCCAGTAATACTTCCACAGGGCTCTCTTATCTCTCCCCTCAGTTAAGGGAGACAATTCTGATCCAGGGTAAAGAGTCCTCATCCATTTAACTGCTCCACATGTGGAATTCAGTCATTCCTCTGCTCACGACAACTGTCTTTCCCTGCATTATCCTCCATCTCCACAAGCCACTCTCCCCTTTGGGATAGAGTGAACTACCTGAACATCACACAGCAGTGCCGAAGCAGAAGCAACACATGCTTTAAAGTCTGTTCTATCTTCCTTGCGTCCTTTCTCTATAGATAAACACTGACCTCAGGGTTTCAAAGAACTACTCAAAAAACTTTGATCCTCCTTGAGTGGTAGCAGATCTGGGACACACCCTGACTCTACAACACCAACTGTAATCTGTCTCTAAAGATGAGGGGCAGGGGACTGAAACCCTGTGAGAAGTCCAGTGCTCCAGGCCCCTGTGGTTAAGACAGCAAACCCTCTGCTAAACATGGGATAAACAGAAAAACACACATCTTCAGGAGCTAAGTACTGTCAGCGGTATTTAGATGAAGAAAATGAGATTTCTGTCATCCTATATAACCACGTTAAAATGTGGATGAGGCTGACTACCTTCCACTCATGCACATTTGGAAAATGCCTGGATTTGTTAGCACGAGTGGGGTGGATGGCGCGGGTGCGTTTGGCAGTGCCGACTTGCGTCCTCAGCGTTACCCAAGAATGGCACCGCACGGTGAGCCCAGGGAAGCTCCTCCCGGCAGCCGTCGCCGCCGCCGTCGCTCCTGGTGCTGGGGCTGACAGGGCGAGCCGGGGCGGGAGCCGCGCTCACCTGCACGATGAGCGGGCGGTCCTCGGGACAGGCCTCGCCGTAGAGGTTCTCGCGGCGGTAGTTGGCGTCCCTGAGGAAGACCTGGGCGTGCAGCATCGGTGTATAGCAGAGCTGGGCGCCGTGGCGGCGGCTCAGCAGCCTCCAGGCCAGCTCGCTCTGGTCCACCATGGGCGCCACCACGTAGTGGGCGCTCCGCAGCGTCTCCCTCCAGAAGGCTTCCCCGCGCAGCTTCGGCATCTCCCGCCTGCTCGCCCGTGCAGCGTTGCNCGCCGCGCGTGGGCGGTCTCCCCCCCAGGTGCCGTGGCCGCGCAGGGAGCCCCGGCACTCGGCCGCTACGCGCCTCGCGCAGCGCGGCCCGGGCGGCAGCAGCTACCGTCCTTTGTCCCCGAGCCCCGAGGGGCGCGTCTTCGAGCACTTCGGCCTCTGCCGCAGCAGGGGCCGAGGGGAAGCGCCGTGACTGAGCATTGCAAGGGCTCGGATAAAGTGAGAGGCCTGTCCTGTCCTTGGTGTCGGATGGTCGTGGCAGAGAGGTGAAAATGGTCCACCTGACTGAACCAAATATAACAGCAGCCATGACAAAATCGTTCATTCTGCATCATTTTATAAAGCTATTGACCATCACCGGGATGAGCACAGTGGAGGATTTCTGCTTCTTGGCCAACACCTTCCGTATTATAAAAAAGGATGAATCTCCAGTCAAAACAGCAATGTAACTTGAGTTACAGGACTTCATTTCTTCAGAAGAGAAAAACTCCAACAAAATCATATAATAAAGCACCATAGCCTAAGCAGGGTTACATGTGCACTCCAATTGCTCAGTAAGCCTGTTAGAGTCTGTCCATTGACAAGCCTTCACATTTTGAGTTCATTGTCAAAGCCTGTATTTTTCCCCCTCTCCAGCTTTCTAGCACTCATGGCTGTGATGAACTTGCTGCAATAAATAATTACGTTTCAAGCCTCTAATTATTTTTTACCATCTTTCATTACCTCTCCACAGACTAAAGAATGAGGTTGCTATTTTAAATATACAGCCTCTGCTCCCCCGCTATCAGCACTCCTCTTTCCTATGATGCAGCTGCTACACGGGTATTTTTTTCTTTCTTTTGACCCTGATTTGCAGGCATGATGTCTGGTAACTTGTTTAAGTGCAAAAGAACCAAACACCTGCTTCCTATTCTACCTTAAATCTTTTGGGTTTTACTTGACCTCCATCTCAGCACCAGAGAACTTTGCTTTCTGGTAGTGCTTCTGCTTTCGGGTAGTACTATTTAAAGTAACCCGTTCTGTTAAACTGTGGCCCTTCTTGCTTCAGCAAGAGAGGTGTATTTCTTTGCCTTCAGGAAGGTGGTAGACTAGAAAAGGAAAATAATAGCTCTAATACTGATGACAACATATGCTATGTGTCATACATTCTTGAACTCTTCCTCTCGCAGGTTTAAGGTATATGGTCCGTCATTTCAAGATGGCAATGTGCATTTGTGAGCCTAAACAGTTCCCTGGTCAGAGAACTGTTCTTTAGTCTTGCGATTAAGATCAGCATGGTTTTAGCCTGTGAGAAGCTAGCTGAAAAGGATGTAATGTATCAGCTGACAAGAATCCCCACTTCAGTTTCACAGAGAAGGGTAGTAGGTGTGAGGGACTTCACTTCTGCCCTTATCAAAACAAGAAACTGCAATATTGGATTTTGCCTTCTGATATTATTCTGCATCTGTCTAATCTGATGGGCTACTAAGAAACAACAAGCAATACCAGCACTAATAAGGTTTTTATTTTTGGCACATTGTGTTCAGCAGCCCATTATATAATGGGTTACATGGCAGCAGCTCATAATCAGATCATTATGGGGGAAAAAAAGCCCTAAACAAAACAACCTTCTGCTTTTCAAATAACAACCACAAGAACATTAACAGCATATAAGCTGTAAGTAATTCTTGAGCAACTTCTATGACTAAAACAGTATCTTCAAGCTCTGCTTAGATGAAACCATATGTATTTGTTTATACAGGGAGCTTGTCAAACTCGTGCTTCAACGTACAGGGGACAGCATTAGTCCTTGTTCCCTCCACACAGCCCATTCAGATATGTTACACATTTCAGTACAGAACTATTGTACCTGTTTGCTTTAAGTTGAATCACTCCTTTCTTCTTCCTTCCAGTTTTAGATATAACCAACACAAGTTGGATTCTTTCACCTTTTTTTCAGGCTCACTACAACTGCCAGTAGTTAAACCAAACCAACTAGTCCCCATTTGTTTTGTTTTATGAAGTACCCTATGCTAGTAGGTGCAGGGACAGTGTGCAGTAGATGTAATGAAGTCCCATGGTATGCACATTGTTCACACAGCCATTCCAGGATCAGTATCCAGTATCCCTCATACATCACACACTTTCCTCCTTCTGTTACTGTCTAACACTTAGATATCATACCTAAAACTTCAGAGCATTTATACCCATTGCCTATCTAACTCTCAGAGAGACCCTGAGGTAGACACTATTGTCCCATTTTACAGATGGGAAAACTGAGGCAGGGGTATTAATGGCTTGTGAAATACTGCAAATAAAAACCCATCTAAGAGATTCCACTTCAATAGTGTGGTTGTAAATTAGTTGTACCTAAGGTACCAAAATCATGGCAACGAGAAGCCATGCTTCAGAATACTAAGCCTTCATTATTATTATTATTATTATTATTTCTACAGACTACGTATCAGATATGTCAGCAGCAGTTTTTGCTTTATACCAAGACGTGAGCGATTCAAGGTGAAACATGGGATTAAGAAATGGTGGTAGAAAATAATTCAAAAGCCAACCAGTGATGAATTCTGTTTAATACTAGGAAAGCCAAAAAGACACTCTTCAGACCAAAAAGCTTAATTAAAAGAAAAAAAAAAGAAAAAAGAACAAGACATTTCAAAATGGTTTAAGCTGACATTATGTTGTTTTATTTCAGATTTCACAAAAGAAATACTTTATAAAACTAAAATCAGTTAATCCAGCCACTATCAACAGAGGGTGGTATAAGCAAAAGACACTAGGTCAGAACCTGCAGTGAAGAGCCATCTGTTCCTGTCACTGGAGTGCTCCCGTACTACCAGAATACCTCACTGGAGGATGAAGATGGAGAGAACTGGGGTTTTACAGCAGTTCCGAGAAGCACAATAGCTCCTCCCAGTTGGTGCTTTGTTGCTACCCAGGGCTCCTCTGTATCATAAGTGTAGCAAGGATTTACTGATTTCCGAAAGGACAGATCCAGCATAGCAAAGGCAAGAAATTTTTCAATTGAACTTTATGCAAATTTCCTTTAAAAAGGTACTACTGTATTTTAAAATCAGACCATCAAACTGATTACTTAGCTAACTTACGTGGGATTTCCAGTCTCATTACTGAAAGGAAAATGAATACACAAGGCTTAAGCAAGCCCTGTGCTATATAAAATATATCGGGGCTTTGGGTAGATACTTGTATGTTTGCCTGAGCTTTGATTATGGGAGAGCGGGGTAAGAGGATTTGTTCAGTTATTGTTAAGGAATTCTATTCCCTGCCCTCCCCATTCCAAATTTTTCATTGGGTAGCAAGACTGGAGGTGAGAGGGCATAAGGTAAAGCAATAATCTTAATGCTTTACTAAGGTTCTGACAGAGCGGGCAACAGAACCTTGCACAAATATAAACAAAGTACCTGCCTAGGGACAGCTTTGCCTGTTTTTATCATGCCCAAATTACGGCTGTTCAATACAGGGCACCTGTCAAACCATCCACCCTATCCTCGCAGGCCCCTCTCTCCTCTGAAGAGTACATGATGGCAAGAATCCTTCCTTCTACCCATGCCTTTCTGAAAAGGGCAGGGCAGTGTGAGAAAGAAAAAACAAAACAAACAAGAAACCAGATTATTTCAAAGATGGGCAACTTTCCCTTGTAGGATAAACTCTCTCCTCCAGAAAGGGATGTTTCTTTGCTCCTATAACCCACGATAAATTAAAACCAAGTAAGAAGTCTCTGGTTTGACACAATAAATACTTAGAATATAGCAAATTAAAAAATATAGTTACAAAACCCTCAATGGAATTCTCTTTCTGACCAAAACTGCAGACAGATTCTTCACAGATAAAAAGTATCTCCAAAATCAGCTGCAGCTCCTCTCCTCTCCCTGTTCACTAGGCTTGGTCAACAAGTGCTATCACATACCCTTTGGAATACTGTTAAGACAAAAACAATATAAAGCACAAGAAATCTACTCCTAAATTTGTTTTTTCATACTGCCAAGGGTGTAGGAAGCAACCATCTGTGGGGAACCCTCATTGCAGTGCACAGTGACAGCATCACAGCACTACAGTTAACATGGACAGGGAAACTAGGGGGAAAAACAGCCATAAGAAAGGAAGGAGATAGAACCCATAAAAGTTGGAAAAGATAAGCAAGAAAGAGACAGAAAAAGACCAATTGAGTCCAGCTGGACTTCCCAGTTCTGGCAGCAGAGCAGATGAGATGTTGAATAACAGGAAGAGTTCCTTGGGGTCTGTCATAACTAGGAATGTTGTTGGCATTTTCTTCGTCATTGACAGTGAGGAAGTAGAAGTTAACCCTCTCTGACACTGACACGTGGCTCTGCCAGTGAGCTGTGGATGATCCCAGTAATTGATTCAACGCCATCTCCCTCCAGCAAGGTGCGGTGATCCCCTTCAATAACATGGACAGATACTTTCCCATCGCATACCTGCATAAGCATGAAAAACAAAAACTTTTCATTCACAATTTACAACGAGCTGGTCACCTAGCCCCTTCGGGTTTGTCAGTCATCTAAGTTACTCATAATTTAGACTACTGTCTCTATCAAACTCAAGTTAAAAACAGCATCAGTTTTACTCCAACACATTTTCACAGATCAGCTGTGGGGCACTATTTGGAACCAGTGTTTTAAAGCACAATAGTTAGACAGCGTGACAGGTGATCCATTCAAATATAAGATGGGCAGGAAGTTAACCAACCTTGTACCAAAAGAATAGTTTACATACAATATCAAAGAATGAATGATAAAGTAGCTACTTCCAAGCCCTTAAGTAAACCAAATAAATATCCCCCCCTCCCCACCATCCTTCTCCCACCACCAGAAATCTTCCTTTAAGGTCATTATGTAACTTTAATAACATATAAGTTAGCCTAGAATCAATAATGACTAAATTAGATGTCTGAAAGGATAGGAGATGCCAGAAACAGGAAGGAAATTCTGAAAATCACTTCCTTTTCCTTGGTATTTGCACCAATTTAACCCTTGTATGTGAGCAGGGGCTAAAGAACAGTGACCTTATCTGGAATAAAGGCCCAAACCCCAACCTTTTTTAGCCCACAAGAAACCCACTTCTAACAACTAGCTTCTAAGTGATAAATAGGTAACTGAGAAAAAGCCGCCTTTATTGTCAGAAGACTGACACTTGCTGTTCAGAAGGCTGCCCTCATTCAGTGAACTAACTTTAGGGCCTACAGTGAAAAGAGACTGGAAGTTGCTCTCTTTTAACATCGTTATTTTCCAAAGTCATTCTAGAGAGCTGCAACAATCAGCTACAGAAAACACATCCTATATACAGGCAAGACTTTCTGGCCCTCACTACCCACAGAAAATGCCTAGAACCAATCAACTTATTTGCTTTTGGAGACTTCTAATTCTTGTTAGAGCACAACAGTTGCAGAATGATAATTTCTTTAAGGTTGGTTTTGTCCTTTTTTTCTCAGTAAGATGATTTCCCATGCTTTCCTTTGGCTTCCCCAAATATCTCCAAAGAAACTGAACAGTCACCAGTGGGCCTGAGACTGACCTCTGAGAGTTTATAGTCTCTACCTAGACCTTCCTCGTATTCATTGCGAGACTTCGCCCGCATCAGTGTCACGTTCCCATGATACTTGGAGTCTGGTATATACTTGTCAGCAGCCTTCAGTTTATGGTAAAATGAAGTAGCAGCAAAGCTGAGCGCTTCACGATTGATGTTTGTATGAATCTCAGTTATTAGGTCTACAGCAGCATTCACACGAGCCTCCAGATCCTTCAGGGGCAGAAGAATCTCCAGCAGCTGGAAATATTAACATTTTTTTTCACATTAGTCTCAACAGCTGAGAATCCATCCCCATTAAACAGAAAAACACACACCTCTCTTGTGCAATATCAAGACATATAGACCTTGAAAATAAGAAACAGTACCTTATTGTATTCAGTGCCTGTGAATTGCTGAACAAAGGCACACAGTGCTTCAGTCTCCAGCGCAGCCTCATTTCCTTGGGTCAGTTTGGCTCTATAGCTCTGGAAAAGAGAAGAATACAACACGAACATAAAAGGGATGTGCCTGATGTTAAAAGTCAGATAAAAACAATTACACAACCAAAGGTGTGAACTGGGAAAAAAAGGAAGGGGGGAAATCCCTTGAGGACAGATTAGAAAGCAAATCCACAGGTGGCAATTGCCAAGAGCCTAGTATTCTCTGAAGTACAATGAAAATGAAAGGGAAGCCTTAAGCAAGGTTTCCTCGCACCACTACAAGAGGATCTTGACTTGCAGGCACCAGGATCTTACAGAAGACATACTAATATTATGATTTATCATAGCAAGAGTAACATCTGTGCCTGAGCTCTTGCCATTTAATGAACACCACCTCTCGTGTACTTCTACCCTTCAGCCATATCTAAGTATCCACTGTCTACAGCTGTCTTCCAAAATCCCTGTGAAGAAAAGTTTCAGATTGCTCATATCTAGAATAGTAAACTCCAAGAAAAATGAGCCCTGATGAGAGAGGATGGTCCACAGAAAGAAGAGTTTCTTTGTGCCCCTTACCTGGGTATATGCTGCCACAAAGGAATGAGACCCATCAAAAAGGAATAAACTGTTGAGTGCATGGGAAGCATTTTGTTGTGCTTGCAGCTGGAAACACATTTCAAAGGCTACACAGGCACCAAAAGAGTATCCAGCAATGCGGTAAGGTCCTTCAGACTGTATCTGCTTCATGCAGTCAATGTAATAGGCTGCCAGGCTTTGGATGCTGTCCAAGGGAGCGGCTAGAACATGGAAGTGAGTTAGAAAGACTGGTGAAAAGACAGTGGCAGAGACAAATACGTTTTCATGCACTCAGAAACAACCCTGTTGGAAACATCCAGGATACTTTGCAGGTAAATTACTAAATTATGGTTAACAACTTGCATTTGGGACAAGTAATAGTAATATTCCTACTTTCCAAGGATAGGTTGAATAGGATGCTTTGACTTTTGCATACATAGACTCTTCAACTTAATCTATTATTCCTCCTGATACCTGGGGATGTTTGACACAACCCTATGCAGACTAAGAGGCCTGATAATTGTTGTTCCAAGTTTAATAGTCTAGAAACAAAGCCCTCTTTATAAGCAACTACGGTTCAGAATGTTATGTTTGCAAATTCAACTGATGAATGCTGAAGAACTGAGATACCTTTTGTGCACTGGAACCCATAGCAGGGCATGTGAAGTCTGGAGGCCAGAGTGTAGAAAACTGCAATGGATCCTTCAATGGGGTGAACAAGGAAAAGAGGGCGCTCCGTGCTCTGAACATCATTGAGACGAGTGATTGTTGGCCCTTCTGGGTTCACCAGTAAGTTGTTCAAATCTAGTTTTGGAGGTTCGCCTGGGCCTGTCTTCGTCAGTGAGGATGACTTCAGGTCTTTGAAGGAAAGCAGACCAGATAAACCCAATTAGCTTCAGGGTCAGTCTTGGTCACGTAGCTATAGTCCTAAAGGACAACCTCAGGGCTGCCCTAGATTAGCCAGTTGCCTCACTACATCATCAAGTCACAGACACAGGGATCTTCCTATTGCCATTTGCTCTGAAGCAGCTGCATATGCTTTTAGCTTCCTTTAAGCATGACATTACATTGTTTATTCCCCAGACAAGTAAAAGGTCTCAAATTGCATCCCACACATAGCTGCATAAGAGTACTCATGCGTGCAGCTGCTAGCCAAGCAAGAAAGCAGCTTTCACACTTGCTGGTATACCCTGCCCCCAGAAATGATGGGCCTGTCCCAGTGGTCAATACACTTCTGTAACGTCTGTCACTTAAAAGCTATTCAATTATAACTTTATTTCATTATCTGATAGAGGTTTATGTCACTAGAGATGAAAGCAACAGATTGGGAGCTTAATTATTTGGACTCAAGTGACTGGTAGCAACCCTAATCCAGACACTCTACCCTCTGCTCTCCTGGACTTGGAAGAAAGTTCACGTAGTTTGTTGATCGTAAGGAGTCGAATTTCTCTCATGGTCATAACGATGTCATAGTCTCTCTCCAGCGTCTGGCGCACCTCCACACCCATCAAGGAATCCAAGCCCAAGTCAGCCAAGGAACTCTCAGCATTCAGACTACTCACATCACGGACCCCTGAGAACAAAACAGCATAGTAGCAAAAGGCCAATTTCTTTTCAGCTCTAGGCCTCTCTAGCAGGCTTCTCCACTTTCTTCTTTCTCCTAAAATCTCAATGAACTGCAGCTGCAGAGCTGCAGTTTATCTTCCAGGATCATCTAATACTTTAATAAGTCACCTTTTCTACAACCCCCACCTTGTCATATGGGATCTAGTGTTTAGAGTACATTTTTAATGTGCACAAATTTATGACAGGGGATACATCAGTCCCAACTAAAAAGCTGTGAATATTTTCACATCAGCTCTAGACCAAATACAGAACAGTCAGTCAGCTAGACAGATTTCACGCCCTGGAGGCTCTAATCGAAACTGCAGCCCTAGACCTACTGCAACTAATCCTCAGCTACAACGAGATGAAAGTTATCAGTGTCAATGATGGCTGTCTGCAACACTTGATGTTTATGACACTGCAAGAGGAGGTGATATGTTTAGGCTTCATTTGCCTTTTCCCCTTCAATTTTCACACTATTCAATCTCTCACCCTTTCCTTACCTGTAAAAGAAAAGTTATAATAACACCTGAATCTACAGTTCTTTGTCCCCTCCTCCACCTTGTGCTGCCCCATGTTGCCACCCTTCCCACTATCAGGCTTCATTACTAGCTCCTCCCTTTGTTGCTTTCATACTCTCTTCTTCCAAACTAACCCTATAGCTGGTGTGATTTCCCAGACCCTTTTCCTATGGCTTCTAAAAGCTGCATCTGCTCTGAGAGGTCAGATTTGCTGTCAGTGAGTTACACACAACTCCTTAAGTAACACTCGGGAGACTGTCTTTCATTTATCAGTACCTTTTTTGGTAGAAAACAAAGGATCAATAGACAGTCCTGTCTGCAAAAGAGACAACTGAAGTGGGATATATTAAAGTTGACAGCGATTATTCACTACCAACACAAAAATAAGAGACACAATGGTAAAAGAAAGTAGATTCAAGACAGACAGAAGGCCGTGGCACTTGTAATGCATAGTTAAGCTATGGTTACTAGATGTTCACATGGAATGACAGACAGAGCTGGTAAGTGAATACCAGTTAGGCACTATGTAGAGAAAAACTACTTTTTGTGGCATGGGGACATACCAAGGTGAATGTTTGAAAGCTGGAATAGTACTCAGAAAGTTAGTTATGTATTTGCTCTCTTATGTGCTGTCCCAGAATTTTGTTCTTGGGAGCTGTTCCTGTTGGTTCTCTATTTGGAGAAAGGTATCAGTTCACTCTAAATAAAACCCAAGACACTGGAGCATATATGCATATGTAAACACAGTAACAGAGAAAAACCCATACAAGAAACAAAGTCATTATTTGAGAGAAGGAGCAGTGTAAAGGGAAAAAGAAAAAGCAAAGAGTCTCACAACAGCAACATTGGCATACCACAGGAGACCGGGAAGAGATGCTGAACAGAGCACCTACAGCAGCACCACTGCTTTCCACAAGTATTGAGACAGTAGACACTGTCCAGTAGTGCTTGAGTGACAGCACTTACCCAGGATGTGAGCAACAGCTTCTACAAGATCCCGCTGACTACCTCCTTCAGCTTTCACTGAGACCTTCTCTGCTAGGACAAAACTGGACACGACAGGATGAGGTTGATTCAGGAAGACATCGAGCACCTCCAGGCATGAGCTGATTTGTTGGGGAATCGTTCCCCCCACCACAATGTCTTTGTTTCCCATTGTCTTCAGCAAGATACCCACATCACCAATGGCTCCCCACTGGATTGCCAGGCCTGGAGGAGAAATTAGAAGAACACACTAAGCAGCTAACTAAAGCACATGGCAGCAACAAGAGTGAGTTAATAAAAAAGGGACTTTATAACCAGCTATGCTAAGGCCTGCATTTCCTTTGTACTGTTAAATGGTCAGTATTCATTCACACATGGATGACTCAGGGTAACATCTAGGAGTGGAAAACAGCCTTCAACATACTTGATCACTCCATACAAGTACACAGGTTTCTGGTGAGCTGGTCCTCATCTGGATGTTTGGTGAGATAGTTTATACCGTGCAATGAGTGAAGTCATCTTACCTGGCAGTCCATCATGATGTCGCTGCTCACAGATACGCTCCATGGTAGAATTGGCAAAGCCGTAATTACTTTGCCCAGCATTTCCTCTTCCACAGCTTACAGAGGAGAACACAACAAAATAGTCCAGGTCTGGACACTTCTTACGAGTCACCCTTGGAGCAGGAGACAGAAACCCCATCAGAAAAACCTGCTAACTGTATTACCGTCAAAGGCTAGTACAAGACTAAAATGACTAAGTTTGATCAGTTCTGTGACTTTAAAAGCAGCTCCTATTTGTCCCTTCTACAGACACTTACCAATCCAAATGAAGGGTGCCTGAATATTTGGGCTTGTTGACCTCCCAGAATAATTCTGGGGTCTGATTTTCAATCATGCCATCTCTAAGGACCTATGGGAGGGAATGGGGAGAGGGATTAAAAACGAAAGTGTAGTTTCAGTATCTGCAGTTTCTCTGTTTAAAAATGCCACGTGGCTTGATATGTGAGAGGATATCGCTACGCGATGTAGTTTTGTAACTTCACAATACAGACAGATCCTGAATGTCCCAAAATATGACAACACGGCTTTTGCCAAGTCTGCTTTTTTCAGTATTGACACTGCAGAAATTCTGGCAAGTTCTACATGGGATTTTTCTTGTCCACAGGGGTCTAGGGCAACATTTGTCTTACCACAGAACTGAACTTGCTGGCCAAATACTGCTGCTTCTCAGGTCAAGGGAACAGACCCATAAGCCTTTAGTCACCAGGTAAGACCAAAGCATAGTTTCCTTCGAAACACAGAGAACTTAACTAAAATTGTATGAAGCCTGACTGCCTTCAGTAAAAAAGTCACTTGAATGGATGTTACCTCTTACAAGTCCTGAGCATTTTTGTCACTTACCACAGCCAAATTAAAGATGCCTCCAACTGGTCCAAGCTGCAAAGCTTCTTCTATCAATAGCTGTGTTCCTTCTAGTGTTCCAATATCACTGGTAGATACCAACACTTTGATTCCCAGCGCCTTCCACTCTTTAACACGTTTAGCCTGGTAGCCTAGAAAAAATAAAGGTGGACGGGGCCTTGGATGAAGCATCCCAACCGTAAGGCTTTGGTTAAGCTACTCCTTTATGCTTTTCTGACTAGACAGTGTTGCGTTCTCCGGCCCTGAGGGCCAGTCCCCTGCACACCCTCCCGCAGACTAAAGCGGCGGCCAACCATCTCGCGAGCCACTGCAAAAGATCTTGCCGCTTCTCTCCGGAAGAGAGAACGCAACAAGATAGGGACTGAATACCTAAATAATTCCTGATTCAGCTACAAGATAAAAATTGTACAAAATTTGAACAGTAGCTAGAAACCATTTGAATTTCAGAAATTCTAAACAGATAAAGTGGAGAACAGCATTGGGAGAACCTAAGTGTTGGGGTGGTGGTGGGAGGAAGGAAGGAAAAAAACAACTGTGAAGAGAAATGAACAAAAATTTGGGTACTGAGATTGGAAAAATTGGCTAGATTAGTGCAGAGCAACAGATTATAGTAGCACAGCCAGAACTTGAGAAGTAGTATTTGATCTATGTGCTTGTACACACAAGTGCTGTGATTGTGAACTTGCCAAAAGAAAGAAGAAACCTGTAGAGAGAAATTGTGTTGTGACTGAATTTGTATGAGGAAATACTGAAGACTATCACTGATAACAAATCTCAATGCTGCCACTGTAATCAAACTAACGCCTTTAAATCTGAGTAAAGATGTTTATGGATGTTATCAGATAATAAGGTCCATCTTTACAGATGAGCTACCTAAGGAGCAAGAGTGAACATCCATACATATAACTTGAGGGACAAAGTATCTTTAACAAGGAGTTTTTAGGCCCTTCCTGGTGGCATGTGATCCAACATGCTACAGCCAGTGGACAAGTCAGTGAGGTAGCCAGACTTTGCAGAGGGCATAAAGGTAAAAGAAAGGCTACAGAAAAAATCCTGTATAAGAGAGAATATGGGTTGATAGAATTAGGAAGCATAAAAGGGGGAAGGTAGTAGTTGGAAAAAAAGGTCAAGCTAAAAGATACTACAATAAAGGAAACAAGAGCTTGTTTGAAGTGAGATAATACAGGAAAGGACAGATCAAGACATTATTAGTCACCAATAGGACACTTAAAAATGGAGAGAAACTACAAACAGGTCTGTTGAAATGCAGTCATGTTCCCTGCTCCCTTACAATTTTTGCTTACCAGTTCGTATGCCAGAACGAGACGTCAGTATAATTTTCTGTGCTCCTCTCTCAACTAGCCACTGTGCCAACTCCAGCCCAAATCCTCCTAGGCCCCCTGTGATGATGTAAGACTTGGTAGGTGGACAGGAGGTTCGGGAGATTGCAGAGATTTTAACTGGTTCAGACTTTCTTAAAGGATACTTCTTTTCCTCTTCTTGGACCTTCCCCCCACAAAAAAAAAACAACCAACCAACACAAAACCACAAACAACACACACACGAACACACCAAAAAAAAAAAAAAAAAAAAAAAAAAAAAACAAAAAACAAAAAACAAAAAAAAAAAAAAA
>VZTG01000567.1:101537-115058 GCA_013397845.1 Melanocharis versteri | reverse complement strand
AAAAAAAAAGAAAAAAAGCAGTTACAATCAGATACATAATCCCTGCATCTCTTATCCTTCCATGCTATGCTCCTCCAGTCAATGGGAACGAACCTTGTAGAATCAGCGCCAGACTTGACAGTTACAATTGTGACAGTGTCAGCAGTAAAAACTTACCCTGTGCTGCCCTAATCATAGAACTTCAACTCAAAATGGATCAAAATATCCAGTAGTCACCAGAGGACAGCCAGATGCATCAGAGAATCAAAATCATTATCTCATTACCTTGATCATAACTTTGCCAATATGTTTTCCTTGTGCCATGAATCTGAAGGCAGCTTCTACCTCTTCTTTGTTGAAGACTGTGCTCCTCAGGGGCTTTACTACACCATCTTTTATGCCTTTCTTCAACAACTCTGATACTATTTCCCACTCTTGGTTTCCCTCATCGAATATTGAATCTAGTAGGATCCCATGAAATGCCACATTCTTGAGGAAGAGAGACATTCCTAGAAAAAGCAACTTGGTTATGACCTGATGCTGCAGACAATTCAATATGGAGCCTATCCTCTGCTTCAGAAACATTTCTGGGTCACAGGAGTAAAGCAGTCAGATGCTTGAATTCTACATTTTCCAAACTCATTCTTGCATATTCTCTCCAAATGCTATATTCATTATGTTGTTCTCTTACAAGCAGACCAGTTTCACAGAAACTCCACTCTGAAAAATTGTATGTTGAGAGGACAAGCTATATGATGGTCAGTCTGATATTAAAAAGGACTTTTTTTTGTCTAGTGACAGCTGAGTTAGAGTCACTGTGGAGCTAGAATCTTACATACATCATGTCTATCTCCACAATAGACTCTACCTCATATCAAGGTTTTCCAACATAGATCTTCTGAAATTTAGTTAGAATAAGGAAGCAGACTCTCGACATTATATGCAATCATTCTACAACAGGAGAACATTGCTGTAACTTTTCACTAACACATCACCTTACAACACTCAAAAATTTTTTCCCATCCAAGAGAAATCAGGTTAACCTCGCCCTGTGCCTTCAAACCTGGTAGATGCTGCTGACTGCCTTGAGGGACAAGAGGCTTTGCAGACAGGTCTGGATAGACTGGAACACTGGGAAATCATCAGTGATATAAAATTTAACAAATGCCAATTGTGCACCTGAGATCAAGTAACACCAGACACAAGTATAAATTTTAGGGAGTCTGGAGAGCTGCCCTGAAGAAAGGGACCTGCGGGTGCTGGGCAGCAGCTAAAACCTAATGAGAGGTGTTTCCCGATGCCTCATCTTACCAAGATTACTGTTGTTAGATAGATCAAATTTGCCTATTTCCAAGAAGCGCCCATGTCGAGCAAGACAACGCAAACTGGCTTGGAGCTTCTCTTCTGCCAAGGAATTTAACACGAGGTTGACTCCTGCAATGAAAGGAGAAGCAACTACTTAAACTTAGCTCTGCTGAGAGCCTAACCCTGTCTTCTAGTGACTCATATTGTCTTCAGAATGCACAACTGCACAATGTGGCTTAGCTGACAAAAAAAGGAAAAATATTTCTTGAACTTCACCTTTTCCATTGGTAACTCGAAGTATATGTTGCTCAAAGGTAGTATCTCTGGAGCTGGAAAAGCTATTAGCATCTAGCTGTGGGAATCTTGCTTGAAGATACTCACGTTTCTCAGTGGAACCTGGAAGTAGAAGACAGGTTGAAAGATGCTAATTTCATTTTTATGATGAAACAGCCCATTTTCCACTGCACATCTTTCCCCTAAGGACTGTAAGTCTGAGAAACTTTCAGTCTCTCAAGATGTCAGACCTTAGGACAAAGGCTGTCTGGTTGCTACTGCTCATTTATGAGATAGAGCAAGGACCAGAAACAGATCAAAGCCTTTCAATGGACAGGCACTAGATTCATATTACTAAATTTAGAATGAGGAAGCCACGATCTTCTTCCATACTTTTGATTACATAGCATACAGAGGTAGATAAATTTGACTGTGCTGTGAAATTTTCAAGCACAGAGTCAGTAGCTGTATTTACCATGTATCCTGTTCTCAGCCTGGAAACTAGATCAAAGCTACAGCAGATCATACTGGGGGAATAAGCATATACCTAAATAGATATATACTTATATATGTGTGCACACATGCTTCCTCTGTTAATCATCTATAATCTTTTTCTCCCCATGACTTTGGGCCCTCAGTACTCACCTACAGTAGCAAAGACACGGCAGCCCATGCTCAGAGCAATGGCAATGGCTGCTTGGCCCACACCTCCTGAGCCAGAGTGAATAAGGACACTCTCACCCTTCTTCATACCACCTCGAACCACCAAAGCATAATAAGCAGTGGCATAAACCACAGGCACTGAAGCTGCTTCTTCGAGAGTCCTAAGGATCAAAGTGGAAGAGGTATCTTTAGCTTTGGAAAAGACTACTTGATTCTCCTGATGAAATTTGCCTTTCTGCAATGGAAAGGTTAAAGCTGCTGAGATAGATCAGAAAGTGTAAGTGGTTGTCAATCATACAGCAGACTACCACAGCTGCTAAGCAGAGCCAAGTTTCATCATTCTGCAAAAATATTTCAGTAACTAACCAGTAACATAACCAACACTGAAATCCCAGTGTATACTGAAACACGTGAAGCTAAGAGCCCAAAAAAAGATGAGAACTTTGCGTAAGCCACTGTACAAAAACTAGTGCTGAACTCCTGCAGTGAATCTAACCCAAAATCCTACAGTTGCTCGGGACACTATAGCCCTGTTAACATTTCTCAGAGGGGAATCTACCCATTGGGCAGAACTCAGGTTTGATCAGGCCTGTCATCAGCGTCAGGCAGGAAGGCAAATCTTAATTAGAAAACAGAAGTTGACCTACCAGTTTTCAGGCACCTCCCATAGAAACCTCTTGTCACAGTCTACCACTGTGGCCAGCCCCTTTGCTGGCAGCAATCCCATCACTCTCCTTCCAGCCACATCCCGTCCTGAGAACTCCATGCCCAGCATGCATTGCTGCAAAGCCCAGTTACCTGAAAGAACATTAACACCTTTTACAAAAAAAATTCTCTTCTAAAATTCCTTTACTACAGCAGCAGTCCCTGAAAGTCTAAACCCCAGAGACAGGAAGAGTCTGGGATTTGTCTATTCTGTACACAGTTCATACATTGCCATAGTTAATGTCTTACTCCAAGAGTAGCGGAAAAGGACTTAGTCTCATTAAATCTCAAGTATCTATCCTTGATGATATTGCTTTAGTTTCCAGTTTTCATCTGATAAATTTCATGAAAACATCTTGTTTCAGAGGTAATTCTGTCCCTCTGAAAAAGAATAATACATAAACTAGAAAGGATGATCAACATAAAAATATACTGTGAAATATTAATTTTTGCTAAGTCATATTTTAGGCAGACATTTATGTCAGTCATAGAATCATAGAATGGTTTGTGTTGGAAGGGACCTTAAAGATCATCTACTTCCAACCTTCTGCCGTGGGCCAGGTGGTGCAGTCATGAAGGGGAACCCAGCCTTACTCAAATTACTCCATTTTGTAAACAGGCAATTACTTCACTGTGCATTTTTCTTCCCTGAAATCCAAGCACATCCAACAGCATGGCAGCATGAAACGTCAATATTCTCACCTTGGTATTTACCATGCCCATCTCTGGAACTTCCATCAACTTGTTTTACCTCACAGTTGGTGAGGTAATGCGGCAAGCAACATTTCTCAGAGCATGGTTTGTTAATTGTGCTATATGAAAAAAATGGCACTGTAACTGGAAGCAGAACTTGGGGAACTTCTGGTGTACAGCCCTGCAGCAGGGCTGTACTTCCTTCTCAAACACATGCTTTCTGGCATACTGGCATACACACTAGCCAGTGCATAACTAACAATTAAGAGATTAATTCTAGAACAACAATACATAAATACATTTCCTTCTAGCGTAACTTTAACTCACCAGGGATAGCATCTGGAGAAAGCTTCCCTGTGGCCAGCATAATGTCCCGGAAGTTGAGAGATGCATAATAGACTTTGCAGAGTAAAACATTGGGATTAGTTGTGTGGAAGTGTCGAAGTGGGGAGACAATCCAATGAAGAGATGAGAGATCTCCACGAGTCAGCACATTTACGTAGGCATATTCTGTCATCTCCTGAGGTTGTGCTGCAGAAGAAGGAACAATAAGAACTTACACACGTTAACAAAGGTACGTGCTTTCCAAAATGAGTAAATTCCTTGTGCAATTTCTACCTCCTCCTCCATTTGCTATCCAGAGAGCCCTTTCTCGCTCTGCAAGACTACTGATGCCCTAAATAGCCTATCCCTCCTCCTGGCACCACAGTGTGCTACTGCTCACTTGGAGCTGAAGCAGAAGAATTCAAAACTGTTCATTGAAAATAATAATAAAAGGTAACTGTGGGAACAATAGCTACCCATTTTCTATTCAAAGGTCATTCAGATTCAAGGCCTTGCAAGCGATCCTCAGCTCTCAAAGGCTGTACCTTGCTGCAATGGAAGATGCCTGAAGGAGCCCCACTTTCCATCACGATACACATTCATTACCAGGTCCTTCTGAACAATCTTCCGCATCTCCAAGGAAGAAAGACTCGTGGGTGGGATAGCAGACGAAGGGTTCAAGTTGGAAATGAACACACACCTGAAGACAAGAGTTGTCATTTTGTTTGTTTTGCTATTGGCCTGAGAAGAAGCTAACACAAACATCTCATCTCCCCAGTGTGACTCAAAGGCACGCTTACGTACCTGATCCGGTGACCTTCTGCTTCAAGGCGAAGGCAGTTCACCATTCCCAAAATTCCTGAATTCGCACAACTCGTGGCAGTCAACCACACAGGCTGCTCTGATGGGTCAGCCAAGACTTCCTACAGGACAAACCCCAAACTATTTTACTAGGAACCACGAAGAAAATAGCCCCCATATCCTTTGCAGAGACTAATAACTTCTATTTTATTAAAAGTAACTGAACACACACACATTCTTCTTTTAACCCTACTAAATATCTCATTTAGAAAGTATAATGATTTGGAAATTCAGATACCTAGGACACAGGAATTCTCACCTTTAAGGATTCAACCCACTTATAGTTCGTCTCATCTATTGGCAGAAAAATGGGTGTTTTGACAGGGGCTTGCCGACGACACAGGAAAATAACTGAGCCAAAGAATGACTTCTTCATGGCAACAAGATTCAATGAAGCTTTGCTGAATAAGTCCTCCCACTGTGCCTGTCAAATCAGATAAAGCAACAAATTTACAGGAAAGTCAGAAGTCAATTTTTCTTGCTTTTTCTTGAAAATTTGCTCTGTATTGTCTCAGTACAAATACATATTTGATTAACATAACAGTGTTTTATCCATATCTAGACTACTCCTTCTTCCCTAAAGGACCTTCCAAAAGTGGGAGTACAAGTATCTCAAAGTCCTGGTTAGGGAACCAGTCTTAGCACACTAGCAGGTGTGCAAAAAACCCGAGCAGTGACCATGCCATCAAATTCCATTGGGTATTTAAATGTGTCTACCCTATGTCACATAAGCCCTGTTTGCATGGAGATGGGGAGAAGCAAGGGAAGAAGCACCCATATGTCTAAATTACACTGAAATAGCATTTCAGAAAAATGAAAGAATGAAAACGCATGTATGGCATACCAGAAACACTTAAGGATCTACTGTCTGAATGAAATGAAGATGACTGTAGGCTCTCAGAAAAGCATCCATTTGCTTTTCATATGCCAGGCACAGACCAGCAGAAGGTTTTTACAGTGTGATCCCTTATATCAAGGGCCAAGGACAGTGTCTGTACCTAGAAAACTTTGAGAACTATATTAAGTCCTGCACACTCTTGCCTGGCTTGCATAATTTCCTTCAGAGAAGGCGCATTCAACTGACATGTATCTTCTCCCAGGGATTTGCTAATACCAGGCTACTGATACTAATGACAGATCTATGTTTTTTGTTATCAGTGCCAGTAGCATCTCAGTGTCTTCTCTTTATCCCCCTGATTACCAGGAAAGATGCAGAGTAAAGAACTTAATCTTTCTTCTCAAATCCCCTTGAAAAATGTCTGCAGGAAATGAAGGGCTAGAATCCATGCAATTGCAAAATTCAAAATCCAACTACCCCATTCCAGAATTATAAACAAAACCCAAACTCTTAGAAGTGCTACTTCTCTTCTTATCCTAAAAGAAGAGAGCTGAGAGGCTGCATCCCTTCAAATCAGGAAAAACAGCTAAGTTCTGTAGAGATGCAGTTTTCCATTACTACTTGATCTAACAGCTGCCAAGAGAAGATGATGTCCCAGTTTCCACCCTTGCCCTTGCCATTCACTCTCCTCCTCTTGTGCCAGCTTTAGCATTAGTTTATCTGCATGATATACTGGTTTGAAGATATAATGCAGACACTCTTCCCTCCCTCCTCCAACTTCTCAGGGCTTATTTTACTGTATCTCATTACAGGATCAGATAATGTAGGGAGGAGGAAAGGAAGAAAAGAGGAAAATAAAAATACAAGAGAAAAGCCTTCCTTCTGGGAGCACTTTAATGTTAGAAGAAATTAACTAGCTTGTAAAATCTCACTCCCAGCAGTAGTATCAAAAGTAAGAGAGATATTCTGATACTGAAGCATTTTGGGATCCTACAGTGATAAAGCCGTACCCCACCCAGCAACACAGCACGTGATTTTAACTATAAAGGAATTGTCCTGGCCAGGGTTTTCATACAAATTAGACAGATATACAAAAGGCAGTGAATAATTTTCAGTGCATTAAGAAAGGCTTTCCTGACTGAACCTACAGTTTACTCTCTCAACCTAATATGTAATTTGCAAGTCGTCTCTTCTGAAGAAGTGTTTATTAGATATTTCTGCAGAAGGTCCCAATAGAAAGGCATGCAAGCAACACCTACTCAACATTCACCATCAGGGCATCTGCAAGCAGCAGACTCAGATTATCCATGGTGAAAGTATCTGTCCTTCCAGAAGGCTTACCTCACTCAGGAAGCTGTGTTTCTGCTGCAGATCTGGGCTTGTAAGGAAACTGACAATTTCTCCAAGAGTTTCTCCCTTAAGAAGAGTGTGTAGCAAAACAAACCCTCCTTCTTTCACAGCAGCTGCCAAATTAGAGAGTACTTCAGTGGTATTCACTAAAACACTTGTTGAACAGTTGTATACCACCAGGTCAGCATTGGTCAGATTTCCAGAGGGAAGGCTAGATGGATCCCACTGGCTAGAGACAACGCCAGCATCTTGTAGCTCTGTTTCAATAGCTGAAAGCTTTTCCAGGACGCAGTCAGTGGCAATGTAGTCCACCTGCAACAGGGGCTGAGTATTCAGAATACTTTTCACACGAGAGAACAGCTGTCCACTTCCTGCATTAGCCTGAGAGAAAAACAAGTAGAAGGAAAAGGAGAAACCAAATCAAAACATGAATGATATCCAGAATTATAACTGGAACAACAGCAGTATATAATCAGGTTACTGGAAGGCCTAGAAACACTAGCGACAGTCCCATCCCAGGCTTCCAACTAACCTCTACTATCTTCATCCTACGACTGATTGCATTCTCCAATGCCACATCCAGGCAAGTCCTCAACTCTGCAGAATCTAGCAATCCATTGAGAAGAGGGTCATTTTGGAAGTGCATTTTCTCTCGAATCACAACCTGTTGCAGCTCAGAATGGAGGTTTCCATTCAGTTCCAGACGGCAGATTTCAGCGAGGATATGCTGAAGGCCCTTCTGTGTGGGTGAGGATTCTCTAGCAGCCACTGCAGTTTCTAGTCCAGGGATGACTAATTTGACCCCATGCACTGCCACCTTAGACTGTAAGTTCTGGATCAGACCTAAGGAATAGAAGGGGAAATGAAAGGAAGAGTCAAGATTTTCCAGTGCTTCTTCTTTTCCCCTTTGTCTGTTTTCCATCTACTACACCAGCTGATCACCATCACAAATTACAGCATCCTGTATCATTATCCCAGCCACACAGATACAGTGCAGCCTCTGTACATTCACATGATTACATATTGTGCAGTAGTTGCATGCCCCAAACAAGTAGGATTTGTAGCAAAACAAAGTAAACCACCACAGTTACCTGTGGTAAGACTGACTGAAAGAGGGCAACTAACAGAAAACTTCTGATTGATTTAGGGAGCTGTGGAGGAAAATGTTAAGTTTCTGCAGATACAAAAATACTAAATTGCTTTTTTGCTTTATAAACTGATGGGAAATAGTTCACCCTGACTGAGGATCAAGAACAGGATTACAAAAAATAAATTATTCCCGCCACGGCGTAGAAAAAAAACCCCTCTGGGACAGTATTTGGACACTGCAGGTGAAAACTAAGGAAAAAAGAAAAAAAAAAAGAAAAAAAAAAGAAAAAAAGAAAAAAAAGAAAAAAAGAAGAAAAAATTTTAAAAAAGAAGATAAAAGAAAAAAAGAAAAAAGAAAAAAAAGAAAAGAAAGAAAAGAAAGAAAAAACGGAAAAAGGAAAAAAAGGGGGAAATCTTTAAAATCTCTTGCCAAATCTAAGGATGAGCATGAAGACACTACCAGCATAGAATGAAAAAAATACTGTCTCAAGATGAAGCAAAATTCACCACTAGAGTAAAAATTTTTTTAAAAAGTAACATTTTTCTCTTTGATGAAAAGGCACTTAGGGGTGATGAGTTTAGTGAATGTCCCCCCATCCAAAACCACTGTATTTAGCTATCAGTTTCACAACAGACTGAACTGCTCCTATTATATTCTTCTAGCAAACAATTGTTTTGATGTGTGCCTCACTAAATCATTTTCCCTGTTCGGATATGTGCCCACAATCAAATGGGAACAAGCATGTCACCTTGCCTATCTGGGCAGTTCACAGGGAAAAACAAAACAAGGTTAAAGACTCACTTAAGTAAGCTCTCCTGTCAGTGTCTAAAGCAACTAGGTTGGATTTCTCCTTAAAGACGATTTGCTCCTCTCTGCTTGCAGAAGGCGTCGTGCCATCTGACACCACATCTGACTATTATAGAAGGGTAGATGTACCCCTTTTTAGTCTTCCCCACATTCTAGAGATCTCAGCCAGAACTAGCTTTTAGCTTCTAGCAGTCATACAGAGAACTCTTGCTGAAGTCTTCTACAGAGACCAACACTTAATATCTTGGATGTTCTGAAGGAGTATGAACAGCTTCTCTCAGGCTGGAAGGTTCTCCCAGCATGACAAGAAACCAATCCCACTCTACCTTTGCAGCA
Source organism: Melanocharis versteri (assembly GCA_013397845.1). Lineage (NCBI taxonomy): Eukaryota > Metazoa > Chordata > Aves > Passeriformes > Melanocharitidae > Melanocharis > Melanocharis versteri. The sequence continues at coordinate 105,834 of VZTG01000567.1, read as the reverse complement.
CTCCAGATAGGCATGAAGATGGGCACTGGAAGACAAACAGCTACTCTCAGTGTAGGGCACAAAGCAGAATTTTTCCAGGGTGGGAGGTATCTGCTCCTGTTGTCGTCGTGGTGCCACAGAAGCATGAAGACCACTGATCTGAACACCTCCTGCTTTTAGGCTATCAAGGCAGCGGTCCACAACAACTTCAAAAGCTGAAAGTCAGGAAAGAAATGTACGTTTGAAAACAAAAAAATATTTTGTTCAAGGTGATCTGATGAACAGTGCTATGTCAGGCTGTTACATAGAGACGTTACAGAGCTGCAGAACAGCTTGGAGACTAAGAGGGCCCCCCGAAGTCCATCCTACTACTTCAGAATTCACACATTCACCCAGGAGTCAAAAGAGTAGTCAACAACCAGCAAAAGTTCAAGCATGAGAGACATTACCTTCTATATTGTCCTGGTATTGGCACACCTGCTCTTGATGCAGCACTGGATCAATACAGACCGAGCGAATCCTCGTGGGTAAGCGTAGACTGCGGCCAGCCTCAGGTAAGATCAGCATATGTAGCAGAGTGTCAAGGAAGGTCACCCAGTTCCCATTCCACAGAACTTTCCCTGCACTTCCTGCAGAAGAGGAAGAGAAAGCCTCACTATTCCATCATTCATCAGATGGTAGAATGTCACCGCTTATTAAACGTCAAATTTGGTGTATGTACCTAGCTTCCCCTGTAAACACCACCAGTCAATTCTACATTGGAGAGAACAGCTTTCCCAATGCTCTATTAGAACTCTCGGTTGTCCTCCCTTATCACACAAAGTATAATTACCTCACAAGGCACAGCCAGGTGAACTGTTAATACAAATAAAATTAAAAGATAAAATAGTCATCATTACAATATCCAGGCTCAGTGTGCTTCTTCTGAAAGGAAATTCACCTTCACTGTTGCATTCCAGAACACCCTGGAAAGTTGGCCCATAATTATATCCACGCAGATGCAGCTCTTGATAAATGTCTTCTTTCAAGAGCCCAGGCTTTGAGCTCCTGTCTACTTGAGTCCGAAAGCCATCTGGCTGGTTATGGAAATTCTTCTGACCAGTGTTTTCTAGGAGGGAAATCTTCCCTGAAAGGCACAGTAACAAGAGTAACAATCATTATCATTGTTTATAAATAATAGATTTTACTAAGAGCGTATATACACTCACACTTCCTTCACTTACCACTCACAGCCAGATTCCCATTTCCTGACACCTCAAAGCAGCGGGAAGCAGGCATGAGTCTTACTTCCAGCTGTACTGATCCTGCAAGAAACATTGAGGAAGACAGGACTGTGAGGTCATTTATTTCTACCGTCCTCCAGCAGAACTTTTTCTTTCGCTATCTCTAGACTCACTCCTCACAACACGTAATAAAGATGACCATAATGTGTACTATTGACTGTATGAATCCATTCCTTTGCTTAGTCATGCTGCACTCTTCTTTATAGTCTCTCTCCTGCATTCCTCCTCACTTTTCCCACGCATTACTTTCCTCCCACTCCCTCCATCTTCACTACACAGTTGTGCAGTTATACCAGCACTCCTCACTCACCCTTTTTGGGAATGATAGTTGCCTGATGAATTGTGACATCTTCAAACATAACAGCCGTTTCCTCCATGGCCATGCCAAGAGACCGTGCCAGTGTTCGCCAAGCCAGCACTAGGTACCCAGTGGCTGGGTACAAAACTCTGCCATCAATGCAGTGACCAATCAAGTAGTGGTCAGGAGAGTCAGGACTCACATCTGTCAAAGAATAAAGAGCAGAATAAAAATAATAAAAAACACTCAAATAGAGAAGTTTTTCCCCCTCAATATCTACAAGAGGTTCTAGTTTCCCCAACTATCCTGCCTGACATTATGCAGCTCTTAAAATTACTCTTAGTGTAAAGCAACAGAGGTTCCTGGTTTGTTCATGTTCTCTCATCCCATTTCAGAAACAGATAAAGGTTTTTTTCAATCCAAACCAAACATTTAAACTTCAGAGGATGGCTTCCAGGATGCTGTTTTGAGTATTCTTTTCTTATTTTTACAGAAGGAAACACACAGGTGAAGCAGGAAAGTGACAAACAAATAATAAATCCCAAACCAGCAACACACCAATATTGTAGACTGAAGCAGATGCAGAGCCTTTGGAACCTGCTGGAAAGTCTTCAGCTTTCGGAACATCCCAGTCCTGACTGTGGTCCCATTTGATGTATGGAGAAATAAGGGGTGTTCCCACAGGGACGGGGTATTCCACAGATGGGAACAAGTTATTTGCAAGAACATTTATCCTAGAAACACAAAAAGAATCAAGGCAGTGGGGGAAGGGATAGGAAGAAAAAGTAAAGAAAATAATTGGTTATAATACCTAAGAGGTCAGGCAGCAATTGGTTGCGGACTCCATGTCTGAGATGTACCATGAACACTTACTACAGCCAAATTTGTAATTAACATTCTATAAGATGCAAAGTTTATTTCCAAAAGCTAGTTCCAGGTTCCTAGGCCTTTAAAATGGGACTTGTCTCTAGGAGGCACCTTCCCAGCCCAAGCAGTCTCTAACTCACAGGAACACTTCGCAAGTGAGCATGCTAAGTATGTAAAGCACAAATGTACATCCCACTTTTTTCAAGGTTTCCTGAAGGAGTATTTGAATCCATGAGACCTAGAGAAGAGACCTGAATCCCCTTCCATTATCCCACTCACCCTTAGTCTCCTTACCCAGTTAAATGAATCTTTCCAATCTGTGTTAGGAAGAATTCCAAATTATTTTTGTGGTCTTTCTTCATCAAAGGTAGAATGGTGCAAGTTGGTTTCAAAGTTCTCCTCAAGATAGCCTGGTCAAGTAGAATCCATAAATCACCGGTGGAAGGCATTACTTTCTACTTTGTCTCTGAATTTTTCTCTATAGGTCCCAAACCACTTACGTATCTGTGCCAAGAGTTCTGTGCTAGCTGCTGGCACATACACCACTTTAACAGGGAAGAGTACCCTTCCAGCAACCCAAGCTGTTGCACATCTGGTAAAGCAGAACCTACAGAATATTAATGTAATTCTGCCAAAACACAAATATCCCTTTCCCAAGCAGACTCCGAAGTGAAACCAAAACCTGCACTTGAAGAACTGCAAAGGCACCTTCTCAGGCCTCCCACTTGCACACACTCCCTTCTCAGGAGCAGCACCTTCTAGTCTTAAGTATCCTAGAGAATTTTTCAAGCAAAAGCTATTACACCTAAAAACTCAGCCTTGAACACCTGACCCAATTTTTATCTTCTTTTCAATTTGATCCCATGATCTTCACATGAGAAAAGAAAGGAATGGAAGAGAAAACCAGAACACTCTCAAACCCAGACAATGAAGTCTTAGTCACTTGCATTAGAGTCCAAAATTGTTCAATGATTTCAACACGAGGCATATAGTCTCTTTATCGAGAAAAATATCTGCCCAATTTAAAAACCATACTCTTGATTCTCCATTCAAATCACTTTCAAAGCATAAGACTAACATGACATAGTAAAAATACACTGGATTGAAACTCAGAAGCACTGTATTAATCTTGATTAATCTCTATTAATCAAGCAACTGTTAATCTTGATTCATGAGTAACTACTATTTTTCCTAAGACTTCTCTTCTTGCGTGCCACTGACCAAATAAAAAAAGACCAATCCTTTAGACTTAAGGGACAGAGACAAGACCACACCACTGATCCTGTGGAGCAAGTATTTCCCAATGCACCTCATGTTCGGCATTCTCTACTATGGAGCTAATTCCATGAGGATCAATTTTTATAGAGGGAGAAAGGAGTAACGATCAGATCTCATTAGGGAAAGGAGTTTAAGAAGAAAGAAAGCTCCTGTGGTCTCAGACTACTTGGTCTAGGAGAAGAGGGGAAAACATTGCCGTCCACCACCTTTTAAGACAAAACCTCAACCAAAATTCAGTGCACAGATGGTAACAGATTTTTTTCATAGAGAAGGCCTGTTAAGTCTTTGCATGTCTCGCTGCACTGTAATTTTTGCACACACTCTCCGTTAGATCCAAACAATGCTTTCCTTACTCATTATACAGTCCAGAAAGCTGACTATCAGTTATCTGAAGTGCATAGGAACAAATAACGGCAGTAATGTGAATGTCTGGGTGAGGAAGTGGTAGTGTGTTAGGAATTGTTTAATATTAACATACACCACCCCCTAAAAAAACACAAAGAAACAAACAAAAAACCAAACATTAAAACTGGGAAAAGCTCAGAAGTACTGAAGGAAGCAAATTTTCTCAGAACTAGGGTTAAAAAAAAAA
>VZTG01000567.1:82799-101495 GCA_013397845.1 Melanocharis versteri | reverse complement strand
AAAAAAAAAAAAAAAAAAAGAAGCTGGAGTCTTCCCTAGTCCTCAGACCCTCAAACTCCCTGCAACAGTATGATACTATCAATATAGTGTCCCATTGAAACAATCAAATACAATACCTGTAAAAGAGCATGTGGAGCAATCTCTACTACAACGGCATTCTCTGGAATATGCTTCAGACCTTCGTGGAACAGCACTGGATTCACTAGGTTGTTCACATGGTACTCTGCAGAGGAATTCCTAGCCAGATCACCTTGCCACTGAGATTCAGGGATAGATGTACTGATCCACCGTGCTGAGCGAGGTTTAGGGTGTGGAATGACCTACAGACAGTCAAAAAAGAAGGACAGGAGGAAGAGTTACAAGTCATAGAGAACAATACGATAGGCAAAAGCAAGCAGTTCCTCCTTTTTGCAGGTCATTTCTCCCAGCTTGATTGTTCAGGATATCCTTCTACTCGAGGCCAAGTGATTTCAAACATTAGATCTCACAGAGGTCTACATGCTCTTCAAGATATTTCCTCTTCCTTCTGAAGAATGGAGTCCCCTTAAGCTCAACATCACCTATAGTCAACCTAGGTGCCAGAGCACAAGCCATGCAAGCCACAGTTTAGCAATATTACCTTTTTCAGTGCACTGAGCAGTGCTGGTGCAATAGATGCCATGTAATGGGAGTGAAATGCAACGCCAGCACTGCGCACCTCCTTGGCGAACACACCATCTTTCTTCAGTTTGGCTACAAACTCATTCACAGAGTCCTAAGAAGAGGAATATAAGTGAACTACGAGAAAAGCTCACAAAATACTTGGGATCTGTACAAGCCACTGTAGTGCCTCCACACCTTTCATCAGCTGCCATTTAAGGGGAGCCATAGCTGGGATGAGGTTATTGCCCTGCTCAGTCTTATAATTTATCATCCTCTATGCCCATGGATATAAGAGATATTTTATTACTAGCTTACTGAGGCACTAATATCATTTCCTCTCAAGGAGTATTTGAATGTGTAAGTTTATACAAAGTATTATGTCCACTCCACCACTTCAATCCAGCTCCCTTTCGCACGCAGCTGAACTCTAATTAAGCTTCATGCTTTCTTCAAACCTGAACTTCACAGGTCCCACTCACAATCCTGGTATGCACTGTATCAGTTCCATGCTCACCAGAGGCCCCGAAACAGTGACAGTGTCCTCAGAGTTGTGACAGGCTGGTACCACATTCGGAGGACAGCGTTGTTTACATTCCTCCCATGTCAGACCTGCAGAAGGAAGACCACAGGACAACAGAAGTGTTTCTAGATGTGAGCCTCATATGAGGAGGCAATCTTAACTGCACAGTCACTGTGCTCAATTCAGCACTTTCCAAAATTGGGAAGTACTCGCAAGAGACAGATAGGTATCTCCCTCTTCCCCAAAAGCAATTCTGCAAAGCTAAGAATATTTACCCTAGAGCTTTAACATGACATTTATCACAGTTATGCTGAGCACAAGAACAGCAGGACAAATCTTTGCACCGTCCCATTAATGAATGAGGTGGGGGTAACCCCCACACTTTCAAAGAAGCTACAGAATTGGTTGTTTTGTCTCATGTTGCCCTTAGTTTCTAGGAGTCAAGTTCACATGTCCTCTCCCCTGTTCTAGCTTGGATTGCTGAGAGACACAAAATATCCATAGAAATCAGTAACTCTAGTAGTATGCTAGGTTAGCATATGAAGCATCTGGTCATACATGGCACAGATACAAGTCACAGGAAGAACCTGAATTCAACACCAGATTATCAAAAACATACTATATGCAGCACTTCAAGTTCTATGATAAGAGTGTCATTTATTCAATCTCAAGGGGAAACAAAGCTAAATTAGGTAGGTAGTCCTTTGTAGCATTACTTAAATTAAGAAATCTGGGATTATAACAAGTGATCTGGTCCAATATACTGCATTATACCTGCAACAGCTTTTCTCCTAAGTGTTTCAGCTTTTAATTGACCACTACGTCCAATAAGAAACAGAAAAACAACAGTGCTACCAATAATAATTTTACTTTTAAACATGTAAGCCACTATAAAGCCGCACCACAAAGCAAAACTGCTGGGTCCAAAATTTTACCCAACAGTGGGCAAAACTATATGACTTACACAAGCACAAAGCAAAGCTTGCTCAGAAGAAAGCTTATTCCTAAGTGCTATTAGGCTGTAGTAAACTCCACTAGCCAGCTGCCCACTACATAATAATGCTTTACTGTTTTCACATCTCATTACTCTTGCAGACAATCAGAAGTCTCCTTTTCAAAAAAATTACCAAAACGAAAAAAAAAAAAAATACACACACACACACATCTGTGTGTGTATGATATGTATCTATCAAGAGCCAAAAAACTCAGCGCTTTACATTTTCACCTTGTTTCAAGGTGACTATTTATCAGGCCTGTCATTGGTCACCTGACAATAAATGCCTCAATTTCCATTTAAATTTTGGATGGATTATCAAAATCCTGATGTATTCCAGGACAGAGACACTATTATTGTATCAACTTAAATATTTAATAACCTGTTCTACATCAAAAGAAAACAAAGACAAGGCAGCAGTGGCCAAGATTTTACAGATGTGATAGTTGCAGAGACCAATTTTATCCCAATGGCATACAACAGAGATCAGATGCAATTTCCCGTATCACTCTTTTGGTAAGGGTGTACCTACCAACAGCAGCCATTCCTCCGGGTGGCAATTTGGCCTCTTTAACGCATCGACCCCGCCAATAAGCGGCAAGAATGGCTTCTTCATGACTTAAGGAGTTGTCTGCATAGCCACAAGCTAGTTCTCCCACTGAGTGCCCCAAAATCCCATCAGGCTGTAGACCTGCAGCCTTCAGCATATCAATCTGAGCAATCTGCAAGCAGAAGTAAGATTACTGATTCTTGGCCAAGAATGTCTGTACCAAAAAATTTGTTATGTACTTGTAAGTGGCAAAGCCCAAAACTGTCAAGGGCACAACACACTCCCTCCCCTTTCAGAGAGATATTTCTAACAGCTGCCACTTGCTAATTACACAAAACAAGCTCCCATTCATCGGTATAAAGTGTTACCAGCCAAACAGGCACATTAGCAGAAGGTGCTTATGTGGATTTAGTCCATGACCCCCCTCCAGTAGCCCTTTGAGTCTTGCCTGAATAGCAGCTAGTCCAACAAATGCATGGACAGTTTCATCAAAAGTGTTCTCATCTGCTTGCAGCAGCAGGTCTGAGACCTTCAGGCCTGTGTTCTTCAAAGCCTCATCTGAACGCAATATAGACTGGCGAAACAGATCCAACTTCATAAGGCTCAGGCCCATGCCTTTCCACTGTGTTCCCATGCCTGCAGGATAGGCAAGGAGAATGTGAGCTCTAGTAACACTCTGAAACAGGAGTAGACACAATACACTTCCTCTGGCACTTAAAGAATTCTAACTAAGAGCAGAATATCGTACATTTCTAACATTCTCTAAACTAGGCACCACTTTTTATTTTGCTGGACTTCGCTATAATCAGAAGACAGTTAAGTTGGAAGGTTTTGATAAAATACAGAAACCACAAGACTCCTAGACATATCACAGAGTTGCAAAATACTTCCTCATGCTACACTGTAAAATAACATTAGAGCACAGAATACAATTGCTCAAGCCCCAGATCGATAGAGGAATGGAAAAGCCTGGACCCAATGCTGCACACCTACCTGAGCATATGTACCAGAGTGGTCTGCCAGATGCTTGAACTTGCTGAATCTCTTTTATGTCACTTTCGGTGCCAACCAGTGTGTAGCCCCTGTAGGGCATGGAGGACACAGGAACTGCAGAGATATCGTTGAGCAGGCTTACAAATGGGCCACATCCTCCATGTTTTCTGCTCTCTTGAATTAGTGTTTCCACAGCTTCCTGAGTTCTGCCACAAAACTGAACCAGCCTTGGCACGTTACAAGTCTCCAGAGGCTGGCATTTTTTCTTATTTGGCCTCAGAATAACATGAGCATTAGCACCTCCAAAGCCAAAAGAGTTGATACCAATAAGGCCACCTTTCACTGGTGTTGGTTTACAAACTACCTCCAGAGAGCCATCTTGTAAGGCAGGAATATCTGGATTTGGGGTATTGAAATGAATATTTGGAGCCCACAGCCCACGTTCCAGAGAGAGAACAACCTGAAAGAAAAAACAGAGTGTTCTGTGCTCCACATTGTCTCATGACAAACATTCTTTTGTTGTTATTATTTTATTACAAATTACCATGTAGCATATTCTGAAGCAGTTCTCTTTTTGGATAAAGGGACATTTCAGAGAATAGCATTATTGATGTTATTCAGGTAGCAACTGCATCACCTTGGCAAATTTTAATACCATGCAGCAAGTCAGCAGAGAAGTTGAGCTTAGTAGTCTTAAGTTTAGCTTCCAGACTCTTTCTAACTGGCAAGCCATGCAGTCTTGCTGGAAAAGCAGCCTAGGTACTAAGACTATCATATCATCTTTTTCCCCCTTCAGATCCCATCCCTTTATCACATTCCACTTCGTCTCTCCCCAGTCACACACAGTCACAAATTCTCTTCCTTATCACAACAAAATGCTTCTATTTTCTGCTTTGCTGCAAAAGAATCAAGCTGAAGCACTGGTAAAGAAGTCTGCTTGCTGCTTTACACCCATTTGTTGTCTTCTCGATTCAAAAAAGCAGAAACAGCAGACTGGGCAGAACTGGCAGAGCCAATGGAAAGTACTGAAACAGTGTGAGGAACAAAGTATCTGTGCCAAAAAAAAGCAAGAGCTCCCTTTCTCAGTAGCTTCTCTCTACATACAGCTCATGACACCAAGCCCACATCCATCTGCGGAACAAGCCCAGCAAACTGGAGACTACAAGGTCAGCTGCAAATACAGTGTGCTCTGTATGTTTGACAGCTCCTTCATCACCCCAGAATGGTCAAAGAGACATACTGTCTTGGGAACTGTTCTTCCAAGTTGACTATCAGACATGGCAGCTTACCTGAGAGAACAACCAGTACAAATAAACTATTTCAACTCACAGTCAACATGTTTAAAGCTGTAGTCTAAGTATTTTCATGCATACTGTCCTACACCTACAATACTATGCACTTCAAATGTGCTGTTGCTTTACACTGATACATATTGTACTTTAAGTCTGCCATGGTTTCTACCTAGGTTTGAGAGCACAGTACAGTGAGCATACCACCAGTGCCACCAAAAAGCTTTGTCTTTGCTGCACAGCAAGTGATTAGACAGGCTGCGTAATTCAAAGATGCAGGTGAGTTTTCCCTTCCTTACCAGAATTTGACTGAAGAGGCCTTGGCAAGCCTTAGTTTCATTCCTACCTATCCATACGTATTCTCTTCAAGTCTGAAATTTGATACTTTCAAGATCTAATTTCCTGACACCTCACATAGCAGCATTTTATGGAATTCTGAAAGAAAACATTTACACAAACTGCAGACTTCTTGAGACAGTTACTGTCTAAGAAATACTGGGTTTGGTGTAGAGGTGGGGGCAACAGTACCTCAAAGTTACGATCCCGTCCTGACAGATCACAGAACCACACTAAACAAACCGTTTGTTACATACAACACAGTATGGATTGAGAAGCTTATTTTATGACTAAGTTATCATTCCTTCTATGAAGAATGTGTCAGTCAGAGATAAAGGCACTAAAAAGTCCCTAAACTTTTCTCTACAGAGAGATGGACACTGCTATCACCATGCAGGTGAGGCTATTCACCGTAACTTGTATCTGGGTCACAAGTAACCACTTTGAAGAGTCTAAAATTCTAGCAGTGGCAGTGTACGTGACTTTGGTTTGCAGGGTTCTACGGTAATAGGCTTACAAGCAAATGTGAACATTAGCTAGCTCTCTGCTAAGCAGTTTAGCAGCCAGAGCCAATAGATGACTGTCTGCCTACAGCAGTGGTTAGCAAGCTGGTTGCTAAGACAGACAGTTATTCATGCTGGTAGCCTCATCCCAAAGAACTCACCTGGCTTCTTGCCATCCTAAGAGACAAGAGGAAGAGATGATACATCCCTGACAGGAAGCCAGAAGGACCACCTGGTCTTTTGGCACTGAAATCCCACACTGCCTCTCATCTTTGGTCACCGTCAACTACTCCAAACATCTAAATCCCTCTATGCGTATGTGCCTCAAACCCAAATGACTTGCAGCAGAGTTCTGTTGGAAGGCCCAGTGTAAAGATTGACAAAGTAATCAATATAGATTAACAAAAGGATCTCAAAGCCTTTATTCTGAGCAGAGCTATGCTCCTATAGAATTCAGTAGGAAGCGAGAACTGAAGTGTGTATGCACACAGCAGAGGACTACCCAAGTATTCAGTGGTCTGCAGGATAGCCACCTGAGCTTTTCAAATTATTCACATGTGAAGCAAGTAGTTAATGAGAAACACCTGAGTTCTTATCATTATCAGTGAACATTTTACCCTGAATCAATGCAGATTTTCCCTAAACCAAACAAACAAAACCCCACACACTGGTGTTCCCCACCTTACCAAATTTTCCTTCTCAAGCCCCCTGTTACCTTGGCTAATGCAGCAAGCCCTGAGGCAGGCTCTGGATGACCCATATTTGACTTGGTTGATCCAATCAACAGTGGCTCCCTCTCACACACACAGAAGATACTTGCAATGCCATTTACTTCCTGTGGATCTCCAACCTAGTATGAAGAGAATCAGAACGGCTATTAGCCAGCACATCCAAAACACACCCCAAAAGAGAAATCTGAAAGATTATGGTGTTTGGGCAAAACCCAAAAGTAGTGAAGCAGAACATATTCTACTAACTGGTAGAAGGCAAAAAGATTTCACTTTGGGACAGCAAAGAATAATTTAATGGAAAAGGGTGGCAAGTGATGCAAGGGAAGAAAATACTCAGTCCCTAAGGGACCATGCTGACCTTGGTGCCTGTCCCATGAGCTTCAATATACTCCACTTCTTCAGGTTTGATACCACATTCCCTGTACAAAGATCTGAACAACTTCACCTGCATCTCTCCAGATGGGAATGTCACACCTAGGATCAAAATTGCCGTCAATTCCACTCTCCTACAAGGTGCTTCCTGTTCTGATTTTAGTATCCTTTCATTTGCTTTGGGCTGCCAGGTTTCCCCCCCCCCCCCAAAAAAAAAACCAAACTGAACTAAAGACCTTTTCACCATGTCCTTAGCATCAAACAGAATAAGCCTCTCAGGCTCTTTGTAAGAAGAGCAGAGGAACCAGAAATTAACCTAAAGCAATGAGTTAGACTAGGGTGGAAAGATACTGGTTAACAGAATACTAGATATCTAGGTTAAGCAAAACATGTGAAGCTTTTTGTCTCCACATCTGGAGAGCAGGAAAAGCTGGACAACAGTATGGTAAGAGCTTTACAGTTATAATACTGTACCTACATTTCTACCATCAGTGCAGAAGTTACTGCAGAGATGTCCTGAGGAATGTTAAACTAGCAAGAGAACATTGCTGTTACTTCAGTAGAAACCACCACTTCTCTCCTTTAAATTCTTTACAAAATAGGGTCCTGAACTTTGCATTATCAAAACCAGAAAATGAAAAAAAACCCCAAACACAAAAAATCATTCACACATCTAAAGAAGAACCCTACAACAGACCATTTTTTATGGCAAAGACTCTAGACTGAACAGTTCTGTAGGTATCTCACTTTTCAGCAGCTCAAGACCTACCTTGCTCCTTAAAGCCATCAGTGTTAACGCCAGCATTTACTATTGTGGCATAGATCCTCTTAGCCATAGATCTCTTGGTCAAAAGAACAACAACAGCAGCTTCAGAGCGACAATACCCATTTCCTGAGAGCAGAGAGAGAACGGGTCACGACTTCTGCTCTGCTTTGTAAAATGCTGCCAAACACCATGCAGTAAGATTACCACTTACAATACACTGTTTTGAGAATTTGACATATCTATTTCTTTTAAAGAAAATGTTCATGTTTTAGAAATATGTAGTGCTCATCAAAAATGACAACAGAAATCTTCCATCAAGAGACAGCTTATTTTTCTCCCCAGAGGCAGAGGGACAAATCATATGGTATCAGTTTCTTCCCCACAGTTAGTTTTCCAGATTCAGTGGAGCATGCAACATAGACCAGGTCCAGGGTATGTCCCAAACAGTGTACCTTGTACAGTAAGTTACTCTCATATAACATAAGCTTTTGTACTAATGCCTTACCTGAAGCATCAAAAGTCTTGCAGGCACCATCAGGACTAAGCAGACCCAGCTTCATGAACTGCACAGATGTGTTAGGTTTCAGCAACATGTTGACCCCTCCTACTAGGGCTGCACTGCACTGCCCATGACGAATTGCCTTATAAGCGTTTTCCAGAGCAACGAGACTAGAGGAGCAGGCTGTGTCAACAGTTAGGCTTGGTCCTTAAGGAACATAAGGAAAAACAAACAAACCAAAAACAACCTTAATTTCCTAGATTCTTCTCCAAAGACTACAGGACGGGACTACAAGAAACATATTAAAAACAATGTCAAGTAAGAGTTGCTTCAGAACATGATGCAATGGGAGACTAGAACCATCTCTGCCTACTCACAAGGTAAGGCATGAGAAAAGTGGGAAAAAACTGTGAACAGATTTCCTTCAAGGGCATTTTTTAAAATTCTGTCTCTCCATCAAAAAGAGAACACAGCTTTACAGGCAAGTCTCATCTAATTACCCATTCTCATCAATAAAAATCCCTTGCCCTTCCTGGTGCTACCCCTGCCATTATCTCTGTTCTCTGCTGCAATTCACATCAATTTCCATCTCTCCATTCCCTTCAATACCATACATGGATTGAATCATACCTATGCCTTCAATCATGTCATTTCCGTGGCTCTCCTACTTCTTCCACTTTACTCAAAAAAAAGCCAACTGCTACAGTCAGTAGCAGTTTATCTCTGGTCTAGCCAACTTCCACATATCTTGACACCAAACAGCAGTCTAAAGGCCAGAAAGGACCGAGGCCTTTTTATAAAGGCTTCTCGACATCCCTATCTTTTAAATGAACACCAGCTATGCCCAGCAGCAGCTGCTGAGCTAAAAAGTCTTAAATGGAGTCTTATCATATAGTCACTATATTTTTCTTACTTCTCATATGCCTCCTTAGAATAGTTACATGCTATTTTCTCTTTCCAAAAGGGGTCTATGCCATCATATCCATCCCAGTCCTCTACAGGAACTGTGGTACAATCATGTTGAAATTGTAACTGCTGATCAGCATCGACAGGTTTGGGGGGCACTTACCTGTTAAGTCATAGAAGTAGGAAATCCTGTTGGCAAGCATAGCACGCTGACAGCCAGTCATACTGTATCCCAAAAGCTCTTCTGGATCTTGGCTAAGGGCTTCGGCAGCTTCTGACCCACTGGCACCAACCCATACACCTGTGTCTGTGCCGCGGAGGGTGGCCGGATTAATACCTAAGGGGATTGGAACGCAGATTACAGTAAACATAATGAGGGGCAAACTGGGGAGATACCAGGTACACTGGCACCAGTTCACCAAAAACTACTTATTGTCCCTTTCTGGCAGGCCCGCAGCATTGTTCCCTTACTTTTACTAACCTTTTAACTGTTTCAACTACAGACCTTATATGTCTTACTTCAGAGTCCATCAGGAGTTTAATATTGGCTTTTGGCCAGAACATACTGTGCCTGACACAGGTCTTCAGCCTAGCTGGGCATTGCTAGAGTCTTGTGTAAAAAAGTGCATGGACTAGGAAAAGTACAAATGCTGACAAGAGAAGCTAACAGCCGACTTCCAGTACAGAGAGAAGGAGCAGACTGAATGGGAGAAAAATCACGGCACATGGAATGTCATGTGAGCACATCAATACCTATCTCCAGCCCAGATCTGGCGTATAAGACAGAAATGAGAATTCTTAAGTACAAAAATTGCCAACAACCAGAACAAGAAAAAACTTTGCTCTAAAAAAAAACCACATAGCAAGGTCAACTGTCAGAAATCTCTGCTGCTTCTTCTCTGTCCTTCAGGCGTCCTGGAGACAAACAGAATATTCAATCTCCATACAGAGACTCAGAAGCACAGAAGCAAAAGTTCATTCCAGTAAGTCACAGAATCACAGAATGTGAAGTGTTGGAAGAGACCTTAAAAGACCATCTAGTTCCAACCTCCACTGCCGCAGGCAGGGACATCTAACACTAGACCAGACGGCTCAAGACCTTACCCAACCTGGCCTTGACATGGCCAGGGCTGGGGCATCCACAGCCTCCCTGGGCAACCTGCTCCAATACCTCACCACCCTGACAGTAAAGAATTTCTTCCTCATATCTAACCTAAATTTGCCCTCTTTCAATTTGTAACTAGTCAGTACTAGTGAAGTGGTTCCAACTTTTTCCCCATGTGCGTATGTTCTGACATCAAACTGATTAACATGAAGAATAAACTTCTTGGCTTGGTGGATAAGTAACTCAAAATCTCAAAACACTGGCAGTGATAGAAGAGAGAGGCTCCTATTTCTGCAAGCACACTTCCTAGGAAAACCTTCAATAGAAACAGACCAAATGCTACAGGTTTTTCAATAATCTAGCCAACAGACAGGAATACATCAGGCCATCTGTCATTCTTTTAGACCATGGATGAGAATTCTAATTTAAAGTCACCCTTCTTTTCCTCTTACAAAGGAATTATTATGGAATATAGGGGTAGAGCAGAACATAGAAAAGCTCTAGAATTGTTGACTGTTAAAATGATTCTGTCATACTGGTTGTACCATAGGATGCAGGTACAGATATGCTGGCAGTCAGCACCGATTTCCTGGTTTAAATTTCAGAGAAAATAGCTTTGTTCTAACCCTTACACTGGGATCTGGTAACCCCCATACCATGTCTTGGGTCTCCTCTCCAATGAGATGGCTTTCCCTTGTTAGAGTTCTCATCACACAGGTGCGTGTCTGCACCTGTTACACAGAGACAATACAGCTTAATTCTCCCTCTTCAGTCATTCATCCACTTACCTCCATCCAAAATAGCTTCATAAGAAACTTCCAACAGCAAGCGAAGTTGAGGATCCATTGTATGAGCTTGTTTAGGGTGAACCCCAAAAAAAGATGCATCAAATTTGCTTATGTCCTTGAGCTTTCCATTTCTCTTGGGCAGTCCATAAATTCCTGTGAAGAAAAATTTGACACTGAGTCCCAAAATACACCAGTGGTGAAGCAGCTACAAGCTGAGAGACACAGTACAGAATAACCACAGTTGATTTTCAGTTACACATGAAACCTCACTCCCCTGTGCAGTACCCAGAGTGCTGCATGAGTACCTACCGACCTGCCTCATCCAGAAATGAGAATGCTGCATAAGCAAAAACAATTGCAATTTTTAGGACTCTCCCAGATATAGCAGCAAAAGACATCTATCTCGTTTAACCATTCTTGCTTTGGCAAGTTGTACCAAGCACATATAGTCTAAACCAGTGGTTCCAGTCAGACACCAGTTAGAAGAAAAACAAAAGCTGCTTTTGATTTCTTCAAATCACTAGCTTGAACTGGGTAGACATGTGCCAAACACTTCAAGAGAACAATCAGACAAAAAAGGAACATTGTAAAAAGTCATAAACTACAGGACTGGAATCCCTGTGCTACTTTTGAGCCCAGAAAAATGTCAGAGCTGTCTTACTGTCACAGCTATCAAAAGCAGGTACAGGATTAATGTTGCCTAGCTGCTCTGTCAGAATGCTCTTTCATTTGAAAGTAAGCTACATATTATTTATAATCTGCTACTGCATAGGACATCACATTATAAAATGGATTGCATGAGACCTTCATAAAGGTATTCTTTTACTGAATTTCTTGATGATTTATCAGAAGTTAATTCAGGTCTGGCAAGGTTTTGATCTCATAAATTCTCTTTTCATAGGATAAGTCCTCTAAAACATTCAGAATTCAGAGCTGCAAAAGGAGGGACAATAAGCACTCACCTGGTTTCCACCTCCGATCATCCTCTGTGACCATATCAACTCCATTAAGCAGGTTCTCCCAAAACTCTTGCAAGTTCTCAGATTCTGGCAGCCTTCCGGCTATGCCTGCAATCACCACGTCCTCCATCTCTTAACTTCTCCCTGTTGGTGAGATCCACAAAGCAGTAAGGCTAGTAAGATTTCACACAGAAAGTATATGTGTCTTGTCTTCCTGACATGTTGTGACAAACAAGCGTATTTGCAGGAACACCCACACAGGAACAGCCCAAGAGTCTCTACTATTAAAAAAAAAAAAAAAAAAAGATATCCCAACTAATCAAACAGACCATAAGATCCATGGGGTCGATAAGGATGAAAAAAATGATCCTGAAGGAGCATCAGGCTCTGAGAACCACCAGTTTCTATATGACAACCAGAAAATGAGTAAGTCTACCTCTACTAAATGCAGAGCCTCTGTGAAGTCAGCAGAGAAGAAAGATTAACATGCTGGAGCAGAGGTGGGTGGAGAAATTATGAAATACACATAGTAAAATACATAATTACAAGGCAAACCTAACAGGTAGCAAAACAAGTTCTGCAATCATTCCAAAGTTAAATGCTAACTTAAGAATCAATAATCAAAAGATTTGTTGGATGCGAAAAAAAAGAAACCCCAAACAAACAAAACTACAAGATTGCACAAAACCACCTCCCCCCAAAATAAACAACACAGCCCCAAACCCCCCCAATTAACTCTGAGCAAACAAAAATCTGATGAAAAACACAAACCAACTAACCAACAAAAAACCAAACGAACACCCCATACACACACACACAGAGGAGAAAACCCTCACAAAGCACAAAGATTACAGCACAGTTTAGCATCATTTTAAATGCCAAAATCAAAGAATTTAGTTTTGCATCTGAAGTGTTTCCTAACTGGACCCTGCACTGCTACATGTTTAGAGAACTGGGAATGTGGAACTGGCTACACATGATAGAGGGTGGTGCTTTAAGATACGCTTTGGCAGAACAGATCTCGAATACAGATAGGATGAAAAACTTCAGCTGTTGTCCCAAGAAATTCGCATTCAGGACCCCAATCTCAAATACCATAAGAGAGCATCATGCTGCATAACATAGCATGGCAGGGCACCTGTATCAGACCACAGCACCAAATGATAGCTCATATATTACACTCCTTTATTTTCTATTACAGTAAATATATATTAACAACTAAGTAGAGAGGAGGCAAGTTAACTTGATGTTTCAGTTAAATTCAAATTATAATTTTTAGATCCTAAGTAGACAAGTTAAAGGAGTAGGGGAAATACCCATATATATGGTGGGGGGTTTTTAATATGAAAATAAATAAAAGTATGGCTGCAGGAACCAAAGAGATAGTAAGCATTCACAATACTTCCTTAAATAACCCTTCTGGTAAGTAGAGGCAAAATAGCCTTTAACGTGTGGGATTTTAAACAAGTAAAGAACACAAAGAAAACCAGGCATTCAAACAACTGCAAGTCTGCCTTAACAATTTTGAAGGAAAAAGTTTCTTACAAAAGAGCTGAAGTTTGACTTCCACCAGGCATTATGCTACATAGTGGCATGCAGGCCCATTGCTGGTGCTATTTCTCCAAAATACAGCACTAATGGGTACTCTCTGATGAGTGCTTAGTGGCTGTTTTTCCATCCCAAGATGTTTCATTTGGCCATTGTTTTGCAGCCACTTTCGGGACTCCCTGATGCTTTTGAGCAAGAAACAGGCCCCTCTTCCATCCCCTGATTGCATTGCTCAGGAAAGGTAACACTTTCCCATAGCTGCATGAGGTTGCTGGGGTGTGCAGAAGGAAAGCAGAGCCCTCTGCACAGCTGAGGTGTAGCTCTGCCAGAACTTAGAGGCTGCCTGATTTCTTTCACCCTTCTTTCCTTCAGCAGTAATCTTGATTCAGATCTGTGGAGTAACTGTGGAATTATGCAACACCTAACACTGAAGCAGAAGAGATGATTACTTCACCCAGTCCAGTCTTTCCGGGAGCAGACACAGAAGTCCTCCCAAAAGGACATCTTGGATTTCTAGGTCTTGTGCTAAACACTCAAACAACAGAAGTTCCACTCTTGTTTATTTAAGAAAGGAAACACTAAGGGCCAAATTGAGCAATGCCATTACTGAGAAACTAGTCCCCAAAACTTAAGTTGGTAGTAATAGGCCCAGTCCACTCAGTGCTGAAGAGAAACCTCTCAGTTTTTCCACTCACACAAAACTAGTAAGTCAGTTTTATTACCGGCCTCACCACTGTACCTGTAAAAACCAACCAAGGGCCACGACTCTACTACACTTTTAGTATTTCTATGCTGGGGCAGGGAAAGAGAAATCCTGGGCACAAAGTTTACAATTTAAGCTTAAGATATGAGACATGAAAATGATATGACTCAATTTTATACCTCAGCTCTTTGGGTGCTGATCTCTAGGGAGAGAAATATCATTTCTACTTCAGGGGACTGAAACATCACTTCTGGGATTGTTCCTTCCCATCCCACATCTCTTTCCCTGGAGTATCAGAAAAACTCTATCCAGGTATAACCAATTGACGAAACGTTCCTTTCAGACAGTGAAGTAATGAAATTCATCAACAAAACAATTTTTGCCAACTTGTTATGAATGTAGTTGAGCAAGACTATGTCAAAGGTGGAGAAAAAGATGCTGCAGTAATCAAAATCAGAAGAACAAGAGCCAAGAAGATAATTTTAGCTCGGTGAATGGGTAAGAAGAGACACAAATAAAAACATCTTAATACACAAAGAACCAAAAAGATTCAGACTTGCCACAAAGAGCTCTAAATGCATACATCTAAGATAAGATACAAATTATGGATTCAGCAGCAGACAGCAGAGAGGATCTGCTGTTGGAAAACAAGAGTGGTCAGAAGAAAAGTCATGAATATTAAGCCATACAGTGATTAAAGTAGCTGTTGCAGCTACCAACAATGTTTTCAGTCTTCCTTGACAGATAAGAAGCATGTAAACCACTTTAAAGTTGATTGACTTTGCCCCCAAATGGTGTATTGCATTATTATTTTACTTTATTAGAGACTTGTTTTCCATAGAGCTTTTTTTGACTATACACAGTAACACAGTACATTGTCAGATTGTCAAGTATAGGGCATAGCACAGATCAAGAAAGAACATTTATTCCTACAGATGTTTTAAAGGAGATTAGACTACAGCAAACATACGAACAGACTGCTCCTACTACCTCTGATGAGCAAAGTGTTCAAAAGCAACAGGTCAAAACAGGAGACAAAGAAGATAAAGAGGGACAAACAGGAGTCTTCTGTTTCTTAAAGCTGTATTTTCTGAATCCAACCAGACATCTAGCATCCTTCTTCCTCAGTTTATCCCATGCTTTTGCCTAAATCGAGTTGTGTCAATTTTCCTCAGACAGCTTGTGTTTTAAATTGAGTGGAGAGAAGCAGACATACCACAGCCAACCTTCCCTCACCCTGCCAAAGTATCAGTGCAGTAGACACCTCAGTTAAGCCTAAACTACCATCTTGCTGGATTTGCACAATATTTTTTAGCAATTGTATTATGTCGCTGACTCATGACTCATTCAGTTTGTGACTAGTAGTAACTAACAATCCCTTCTGGTATCAAAGCTGCTCTTAAGTTGAGATAGCTTTCTAATGCATTGAAAACATTTTTTTTCAGTCCCTCACTAATTTGGCACCAAAAATTAATTTAAAAAGTATTAATCATCATTTTCCATCATCCCTGGCAGCTGTACAACTTTTTTACAATGCTTTTATCTACTGTTTCCCAAGAGAAATAACCCTCTGACCATTAAGCATATAAGCTTACAGAGGGAAAGAAAAGCCAAAAAATCCAAACACAAAACCTACAAACAAACAAACAAAGTGAAGGCAAAATCTGATGCCTTCGCCTGCTCATACCTGACATGCCAGCCACCGAACATAAACTTACTCTGCTATAAGGAAAGGGAGAGGGAGGGAGAAACAGCTGTTCGCAAAGAAATTACAAATAAAACCCAAATCTTGTTTTGCCTGATGCACACTTCCTTTTCCTAGACAGGATCAAAATATTTATTTCACCGTTCTTTTGATAGCTGTCATCATGGTGGGACAGAATCCTTAAAGTCAGCTCCACTATTGTTTCTAGACAGCCCAAATCTTCATCTTTTTTGGAGTTCTCATTATTGTAAAATGTAACACTCATGACTCCTCCATAGCTTTCCTCAGCACAGATACCAATAAAAGGACTGTTTTCTTTGTTTTTCAGTATGATTACATCACAACCCAGGTTTCCTAATCTCTGGCTATCATTTCTAAAATTTGCAATAAAAAACTGTCCTTACACAGAAACTTCACTTACGAAGAGCTATAATGCTTGCCTCCAAAAACCCTTTCACAGAATAGAGGCAAACACAGTCTGGCTTTCATTTTTTTGAAAGCATTTGGCTACCATCAATCTGTATGTTACAGATTCAACTTAAAAAAGACCTTTCAAATACCTCTGTTTCAGGTCTGTATTTGTCCTGTTGACCACAGCACAAATGAAAACCAATAGAGTGTGTTCATATTTAAAACACACTACTTAGTGGGAAATACGATCTGGTTCAAAGCTGTTACCGGAAAAAAAGTAAGTTAGACTTTGCTCATGGAATCAACACACCTTGGTTGATTCCCAAGTGGTCAGAAATTACCCGTATAAAAATCTAAGTCCCAAGTATGACTGTATCATGTTTGTAAAACATCAGTTCATAACTGCCCTCAGTCTCTGAATTCACCCACGAAACGCAGCCTTTCACAAGGTACTATTATTTTTACTTTGTTTCAAGAAGGATAGAGGCTGCAGGAAAAACTGAACCCTTTGCTCATGTGGCCTGAGGTTTCTTCTCCCATTTTTGAAGACAAGACATGCCCCAAAGCCCCCAAAGGTGGTCTGACGGAGTATGCAAGTTAATTTACACGGCCTTAATACTGCCTGTTTAAATTTAAGCATCCAAATAAAGCTTTTAGCTAGGAAAATATGCATTCAGTATTTTATAGGGCCGTATGCCAGGGAAGGAATGGGGAATAAGAACCAAACAGGTGCAAAAACAGCCAAAGAGAGAAGATGATCACGTTCCTAACAGAATCGCATCATCAAATCCATACTGGTGTACGATCACTGGGCTATTTCGTGTGGGCCGTTGGTTTATACCGAAGCGGGAAAAAACAGTTTGGCAGTATACACGGCACGTTTTTTCAGATGGATTACCAGAACCTACTTTCCCAATACCGAGCGCCGATCTCCTCTCGTACAAGCTTCCTCAGCCTGCCACGACCGTGCCTTCGCGCCAACCCGGGACGGCGTGGAGAGCGCAGCGCCGTCGTCCTGCTGCCCGAGCAGAGCGGCCCGTCCAGCCCCGGCGCCNAAGATGGCCGGGCGCCAGCACCACAATGCAGCCACCTTCCCGGGCGGGCGGAGTGCGAGGCTGCGGCGCGGTAACAAGCCGCTGAAGTGGCAGACTCTCCCTAGAACGGCCGCGCCGGGCCATAGGAGAGCGGCCCGAAGCAACAGGGCGCAGCGACCCCGGGGCCGGGGAGCAGAACCTCCCGGTCGCGCGGACCGAGCCCGCGGACCCCAGCCGAGCCCGCGGACCCTCATCGCCCACGCAGCGTACAGGAC
Organism: Melanocharis versteri; assembly: GCA_013397845.1. NCBI lineage: Eukaryota > Metazoa > Chordata > Aves > Passeriformes > Melanocharitidae > Melanocharis > Melanocharis versteri. The sequence continues at coordinate 83,866 of VZTG01000567.1, read as the reverse complement.
AAGATGGAGCCTCCCCAGCGCACCCGCGGGGCGCAGCGGCCCGCGGAGCCTGGAGCAGAAGCTGCCGCTCTCCTAACCGCGCCGCACCCGCTGTCCCGCCGATACCTGCACAGGTGCGGATGGCTTCGTGTCGGTAAGACTTAGTCGTCAGTTCAGCGCGGGGCCGGGATGCTGCGGGGCGGGCGCTGCGGGTGGACGCTGCGGCGGCTGGTGCCCAGCAGCGCACGGCTGATACTCCGCGCTCTCCTCACTATCTCCCTCTAGCTCCCACCGCTATTTAAGCAGTCGCCACCTCCGGCGGCCACGCCACATGGGCTGACAGTTTACGCCTCGCCGCAGTCCAATGAGAGCCGGGGCAGGGCCGCCCCGGTCGGACCCGGGGTGATGCCAACCCCTGCCCGCCGAAGCCGCTCCACGGGAGGAGGGGACCCTGGCCAGGCCGGGGCGGACACAGGCGGGCCCCCCTGCCCGCGGCACCGGGCCAAGACCTCACGCCCCGCCCCGCACTGGAGGCCGTGGAAGGCCGGGCGCTATGGGCGTGCCTGGGTTTGGGCTGGCCTGTCCGGGGACGAGGCAGTGCCGACCCGCTGTGGGCGCGGACCTTTTCATGTCCCTCTCCCACCTCCCCGCGGGTAGGTACATTGTGGGGCGTACGGCCTCGCCGTGCCGGCACCGTGGCTCGGCGATTGACGCGGAGGCTCGGCGGGCGCCGGTCCAAGCGCGGTCGGATCGCGCAGCGCCAGCGCGCACCCGCGGCGCACAAAGGGAAGGGACGCGGGGCCTGACGCGCAATCCCGGGACGGCACCCAATGCGGAGGCGGGGGCACGTGGGCGGGGGCGCGGCCCTGCCAATCGCGCGGCCCGCGCGGTGTTGCTAAGCGATAAGGCGATGTGGTGACGGCTGAGGGGTGGCTGGGGCCGCCGGCAGAGCGAGCAGCGCTCGTCGCTTTCCGGCGGCGGCGGTCATTCACCCCGTCGGAGCGCGGTCCCGAGGTTACCACAGGGCAGGAGGCACGGCGGCCAGGGATGCGCTGCCCCGTGCCCCGGCCCGTCGCGCCGCCCTGACT
>VZTG01000567.1:0-82738 GCA_013397845.1 Melanocharis versteri | reverse complement strand
GCAGAGATTCCCTCCCCGCCGTGCCCCTGCTACGCCCCCCTTCCCACCGACGGAACGGGGCGGATCGCTTTGCGTGTGGGCACCTTTCATCCACTTTCCCGGTAACTTGCACTCCTTCAGTTAAACGCTAACAGTAACGAATCTGATTTTTCTTCTGTATTGCCTACGACTGCCGCTCCAAAACCAAAAAGCCTTTCGGTCGGCAAATGTGGGCTTGAACACAGGGATGCAAGAAAGTCCCCCGCCTTGTCTCTCGTTCATGGCTTTGAACTGGCTCTGGGCAGAGGCCTCGCTCCCGGTAGCGCTTGCACTGCCGCTTCGCAATACAGCTCCACTTCGATCTTCTCGGGCAGACCTTTTGCTCTTATCTATATATTCCTCAACATAACAGGTTTTTAACCCTTTGATAAGAACAACAATAAATAATGTCCTCTTTTACCTTTTCAGTACTCTCTGGTCTGCCTGAATTCTCTTCTTTATAGGCGTTCCTTTCTTTGTACAATTCAATAGTATCCACAATAGTACCTTGCTGCCACTCTTCTTATCTGGTTCTTAAGAATCAGTGCCCAGTTTGTTAAATATTTTGGTCATAAGATAAATATATTAGAATTTTCCTGCTGTATTTAGTACACTCTTATCACAACCTCCTCACGCAGGATCCAAGCAGTATGTTCATATTATTTATTACTATGCATATTTTGTTAATTTGCATACTTACATGCTATGTTCTTAGAACTACTCTGAAACAAACGTACAATGACTGAACTACTTTTTTTTCTACCACAAGTAAAATGAAATGAAACAACCCAGCTATCATCTTTCCTTACCTACAGTTGACTTAAGGAAACCTGTTTCTCAGGGAAACGGAATAAATTAAAGCTGCATTACTGGCAAGAGGTCTGCATGAACAGGCATGCCAGGTGACATGGGAGGGGGAGTAAGTGGGACACCACACTAAACAACCACAAAAAAAGAAAAAAAACCCCAGAAAACTCTCAAACAAGCAAACAAACAAAAAAAAAGCCACTGAAACCTGCATACGAACCTACACAAAAGCATTTCTGAAGTCTGCAGGCCATCAGTTTACACACATGGTGTAAGGAATAAAGAGAAATATTTTTCAGGTTCAGATGCAGTATTACAAATATTATGGAACAAACTGCTCTTTTACACTGCTTTTAACACATGCACAGAATCTCATACCACCGAACTACTGTGCATCTCCATAGGTCAATATTAAACACGGAAATAACAAAAAACTTTTCAGGATAATCTATAGCTATTATAAAATTTGGACTTTACACACTGAGTTCTAGAAATAACCAGTGAGTGCTTTAACTGGTGTGATCTGGGCCAAAAATCCTGTACTTGTTAGAAACCACTATGCTTTGTGCTACAGAAAGAGCTCATTCAGGGCCTGGTTCAAGGGAGTGCATCATGTTGTCCTGGCTCATGAACAATGTTGAATCAAATGACAGGATTTTCAAGTAATGAAAAGATTTAGAAAGAAGCTCACAAGGTCTCTCAGGCCTTATATTGGCTTAGTAACATCTCATGAAATTTCTTGCAGATTTAGCACCTGATTATAATATCACTGCACCTTTGCACTAAAGCAAAACATTTTCAGTAGGTAGTACAAAATAATTATTCAAATTCTCAAACTGATTACTACCATATTATCTGGTGCTGAAGAGAGCACCTCTTTGCAAAGAGTATCAGGAAAGCATTTCTATTAAAAAACGCTCCAGAAAAAAAAGACATTTATGGGTGAGTAGCTCTCTTCCTTCGTTTATCCTTTTTAGATGTTATATGTTTAGCACCAACTGAGAAGTATTATATCGCTTCAGTGATACCACTTACAGAATCACAGAATCTCTTAGATTGGAAGGTACCTCTTGACATCACCTAGTCCAAGCCCTCGACTCAAGGGTCAGCTGGAACAGGCTGGCCAGGCCCGCATCCATTTGGGTTTTGAGTATTTCCATAGACAGAGACTCCATAACCCATCTGGGCAATCTGTTCCAGTGCTTGACCATCCCCACAATTAAAAGTTTTTTCTTGAATTTTTCATGTGCATCTCCTTTACTTATAGGAAAGTTCATCTCTGTAATATCCCAGGACAGCTCAGCATTACTGGAAATGCTACAAAAGTACACTGATTACTTGTATTAGTGTCCTGGCATGGTCATTACTACATAGCTATCCTTTGTTACATCACAACTCATTCAAGTTTTCTTTTAGTCTCATCTGTTTTAAGACTTACTTCTTACAACACGTCTGTATGATTCTGAGTATATGATTCTAATATACTAGCAGTGTTTCTCACTGCTTTAAAGTCCATACAGTCTCTTTCCAAGGGAAAATACAATCACTGGTGTGACAATAGAAATTTAATTTTATACTCTTTCATGCTCTCTGAGTGGAAAGAGCTACAGAAGATGAGAAATAATACAGACTCAGATGTAATAATTTTAAACCCCTTTCTTTCAAGTAGAGAGATAGCTGCACAGGATTAACGGTTGCATTGTTAATTAGAAGAAGAGAAGTAGGTTGAGGCATCCCACTTCTAAGCTTGAATCACATCTGCAGTTTCTCAACAAAATATCTGCTAAAGTCCTGCAAGCCCTGCCTGAAGGCACAAGGCTTTACCTGTGTGTTAACTGGGCATTTCTAAATCCATGATGCAAGAAAATCTTAACATATATAATTAAAATAAATCAGTATTAACAGTGAAGGCTGTAATCTCATAATGTTCACAGATTAACCCTTTATTTTAGGCTTCACTGTATGAAACAGGGTATTTGTTTTCTCTTCTGGCTGCAAATATCTCAATCTGACATACAAAACTGAGGCTGATAATTAGACCTGATATAGAGATGTCAAAGTTAATAGCAAGCGTGAACCTGCAACATGCTGCCAACATAGAAATCAGTCTTTAATATTATAATTGCGGATTTTTGCCGTGCTAGAAGAGATTTTTGGTTTTAATAGATGAGCACAAGATAAACTCCTGGATTTTAACTTCTGCTGAACTTCCAGCCTTGTTCCTCTGACTGTCAAATCTTCAGCTGACATTTCAAGTTTATCCTTGGCTTTGACGTTTTGCTGAGATTTTTCAGATTGCTTGGTTGAATGCACAACTTCAATCTCCACTGCTCAAAAAACATAAAGAAAAATACTTTGTAGTTATGTTTGTTTTCAATTATGAGATTGGACAGTTGAAGAGAACTGGCTTACTCTTTTCCTCTAAATATACTGCTGCCATAGTGCCACTTTGTCAAAATCTTGTATTACCAGGACCATTTCTGTACGTAGGAGGCCCAGAACAATCCATTAAGCCTTGCCATACTGATGGTATAACATAGCGTCTTCTGCCCAATCCTCACTTCATCTCTACACGTTCATTCTCCATTAGCGTCAGACTACTTAAGAGAGGAAGGTGGCTGGAAGGTCAGTGTACCAGTTCAAGTCAAGCAAGAACTACCTATTTGTTCAGCTGTTTTAAAACATCATATTTTACAAGTTTAGCCTTCTCTCCATTGTGAGAAAATGTGTTTGGATATGCATGATATAAAAGGCTCAGAGGTAACTCTGTTGGCTTGACAAAGCTGCATTACTACCATTATCTTCCGGGTCTTTTTTCAATCTTCTCTCACCTAGGAAAGCATTTAGTTTGTAAATCTTTGGTTTTGTTGTCTAAAACATCTGTCTTTCCAGAAAGGACTAACTCAAAAAGAAACATCTTTGTTTGTGAAGCAGTGGGACTCATCCTAATACTAGTCAGAGTCCATCCTGCAGTTCTCACATAATTCTCCAAAAACTATTATCTCCATCTAACTGAACTTCAATCTTATCACAGGTTTCTTTAGGTAAGATAAGTGGAACTGTTCAATCACATTATTCACTGTAAACTATAGGTAATATTTACAGGTGTTTGGCTCCAGCCACTTAACCCTTATTTTTCAAGGCATTGAGACTTTAACTTCAGATTTTCTATGGAGAGCCAAAGTGGACAGCAGAAGTAGTCATAATAAACTTGCGATAATACACACTACAGTATTCTGTACTAGTTTAATTGTATACATATCGTAGGCTGCAGTCCCAGATGCTACTCAATCACAGCAAGAATAAAAGGTGCACAAATTGACAAAGATCAGTTACTAGCAGGAGAACGTAAATTTTCAAAGTCAACTGAACATGATAGAAAGTCAAAACAAAATTCTACATCAAAGGAAATACAACATGTTCCTGAATTATGGAATGAACTGTTCAATTTAAGCTTTATAGCTCTATGCAAAGCATAACACTGTGGCTAGTGTCAAAACATGACACTTTTCAAAATAATTGTTATGCACAGGCTTAGCTTGAACCAGCTGTTCACTCGTGTGTGTGAGCTCTGCACTGGGTCAGCTTGATGGCATTTGTTATCACAGGTGACAAAAGCTCAGTGGACTCTTGAGCTGTGGAGGCAAAATCCTGTTGTCCAGCTTGCCACCTAGTGGCTTCCTACAGATGTAGAAGGTATGGAAGAGGATGCTTGAGCCCATGAAGATCACTGGTTGTATTTTCCTGCCTGGGAAATGGACTTTAATCATTAGAATACCTCTACCACATCTAGCAGAAAAGAAAGCAGAATTTCATGACATCAACCATTTAGAAAAGTGCAGGCAGCAGTCTCTGAAAGGTATTGCTTCGAAGATTACTTCCTTGAACAGGAACAGCAGCAGAATGATTCTTGTTTGTGGTCTAAATAACAGGAATGAGCAGATCCACAGATAGCACACAGTTAACGCTGCTTACAGACAGTCTGTTTTTTTTAAATACTCACTCAGTTTTCAAGGGCCTTTTGTATTCACCCAAGGGAATGACTTTCAGAAATTAATGTGGGAGGCCCTAATTGTGTAATTCCAAATCCAAAGTAACCAAGCACCAATGCATCACATGCATCCCTTCCTGTGAAGACTTCTGTATGCTTGTCTCCTGTCATTAGTAGAGAAACTATAGTTGTAACTAGTAAAGGCTACTTAGTTAGGTGTTTGGAACAACACCACGGAACACAAGCATTCTATATGGCTATTTTTAAGTTTTGGACCGTCAAAAATGTGTACTTACACAGAAATTTAAAACCAACCACGGCAAACTTGTAAGGTTAGTTTCAATAATTAGGAAAAGATAAAGAATCAATACCCCAGAATTAGAAATACTATTTAAAGTGAAATATCCTAAGAGATAAAGAATAAATATCCTAAGAGAATAAAGACCTTACTGTGTTCTGGTTCTGCTTGCGACTGTTCACATCTGTGAAGGACCTTGATTAAGATTGGCATGAATATGCACCGTGCAGTAAAATTTAAATGCAGTAGCTTGGTTTGCACACCAATGAAAAAACACACCTAATTTACAAGCCTGCAACTTACTTTCAGAAGTGACCGTGGCAACCAGAGCTAGCAAGATCATAGCTAAGCACCTAAACTGCTTTTGAAAATGGAACCGTTTAGTGTATTGAAATGCTTAACATATCTTCTATTTGATGTGTGTTAACTTCAGTCAGAAATTAACATTAATATTTTTTTTTTCTCAGGATGAAAGAGATATATGTAGACATGATGTATAGGCAAACTGAAATTTCCTCAGATGGAAGTTTCATTTAAGAAATTTGTCACTAGATATTTGCTTATGGCTAACAGTGCTTCTGAAGGAACACCAACTCAAACAAGTTCCTATTCAGGAGAAGAACATAGAAATGAAGAAAATGTAACTAGGGGATTAGTTAATATTTGTGAAACACTTCAAAAATGAAGTTTTATGTAACCCAGAAAAGAGATCATGAGTGTTTCTCTGATTGGAGCTGGAATGAAGCCAGAGCCAGAGCACTGTTTCTGTTTGTTAATATTTTACCAGATTCTTTCTCTGGCCAGCTTTTTACCCACATGGATTGCTCTTAGAACTGTCAGTGATGTCAAAGCTGTTGAAATTCTGTCCAGTGTGGAAACACTTAAGATAACTTTTGATCCATGAAGTGTAGAATTTCAGACAACAGAGCTTTGCAAGTAGCGGTGAAAATTACAGTACAAGAAACTCCCCTATCTAAGCTCAAGTAGTAAATCAAAAGATTTACTTTACCTCAAAGCAGCTCACTCCTGTTCTTTGTTAGGCTACAATGTAAACCCAAATTACTAAAGCCAGGACATGGTTCTGAGTACCTGTGGCAGTGGGGTTTCTCAAAAATATATAGCAGGACATGAAAATACAAAGTTTCATCTACACTAAATATGTATAAGTCAAATGACTAGTGGGGACAGAGCTTGCCTTACACCCTTATTCCCCCTGCACTGACCCCGGGCCTCTGCTGACCGAAGAATAGCTGATTGGAGCTGATAAGGAGCTTTTCACACAGTACCACGCAGCACCCTTCACAGTATTGGCTTCATGCTAAATGCAATATTACAGAAGAACTTCAATAGTGATGTTTGCTTTTTTCCCCCCTGAAAAACTACTAAGTATCTTCAATAGCAAATAGTAAGTTTATTAAGATAAATAGAAGAAAAAATATTTCCATTTTCTATATGTTTTACAAAGCTTCCCCTCCTTCTGCCTAATATTTACTCTAAAATCAAAAAAGGCTCTATAACCCACAGATGAATGAAGAAAACTTGCAGCATGTACAGAAGCTAATCACCTGGCTGTACGTGTGTGCCATGATTTTCAGAAGAAAGCATAAATCTCTTCTGATAAACAACTTTCATTGAGGGTGGCTTGTCATCAGCATTAAAGGTGCATATGATATGGATTACCAATCAAAATCTCCCACCTGCTCTCAACCTCTGGGATAGAGCATTTAAAAAGTAAAGAAGTACAGAGGTGTACTTCTTACTTGTACAGCCTATGTATCCTATGTAGCCTTTTAATATCATCATCACTTGTACCTGTCCATTTCTAGGAGGTTCTTTTTCTTTCAATAATACAGAACAATAAAAATACCGGAAGAAGGGACCTATGTTCCTTCTAAACACCTTCCTTCTACTTATCTGCAGAATTAACATGCAAGCTATGAAATCCATCTAATTTCTACAGTAAACTGAAAATTAGCAGGTAGAGTAAGGGGAGAGAAAATTAAAATATCTCATAGCCTTTTGACTTGCTTGGAAGCTTACACAAGGTCTGAATTTGATGGTGAAATGAATAAAGTATATAACAGTCCGCTTCAGTAATTAAGATGTAGTCATTAACTCTTCAAAACACATTTAGTCATTGCATTGTGTAATATGTTGGAAATACAGCAAATTGCAGGGCTTACTTGACATGCCAACCCTTTTGAGTGCCAGTAGGCTGTTTTGTACATGAAAAAAAAAAAAAAGAAACTGTTCAACAGGTTCAGAAAGAGAATTTTCAAGCTACAATTCTCTGTTTCGCCAGAAATTCCGACAAAACACATCTACTGATGTTATCAATTTGGACAGAGTTGAACTTGGGAAAAAAAAAAGGTTTGAATAAGCAAACTAACTTGCATACTTTGTTGCAAATAATTTTTTGTCACTGAGCTTCCAAGTCTCTGTGTGCGTCACTTGTACCCGAAAGCCCAGTTCCAAGTCACTCTGTCGCAATGACGGTTCTATCCATTGTAACAATGTATTTGATGAATGTATTAGATTGAAGTGAGTGGTTTTAAACAGGAAAGATTGAATTAATATCCACAGCTCTGGCATGAAAAATAATACAAGCCTCTGCTAAAAATCAGAAGCAGAATTTGAAAATTTTGTATATAATGCTTCTAAGGTGACATTGTTCCAAAAAAGATTTTGCTTTCATAATTTTTTTTCTGAAATACAGAATTCAGTCCAGTGGATTTAAGGACACCTTTTCCTGGAGGAGAAAGCTAAGTAGCAAAAAAGAGTGTTTAAAAATTGTATTCTTGCAATGCAGTATTTCAGGGCCTGCATGTTCCACTCTCGTGTGCCTCTTTTAAATCTGGATGCAAAGATCAAATTTAACTTGGTCCCAGGAAAATATTATCCCTTATTGATGTTCCACTTGTTCCACGTTGGCAGTATCATCTGTCCCTTTTTCTATTTTCTACATCTCCAAAAATCTATATTAAGTTTTGCAACCGTGGCTGGAAATTTCTAGGCATTAAGAAACTGATGTCCTTGTACAGCTGCCAGAGCTGTTGCATCACACATACAACAGCATGAAACTGCATGGCACTATCAGTAATGTTTCAAAGATATCCTTTTGCTTATCCTGTCAATATAGGCCTGACCTGAAATACTCTTCCTATTTCAGTCCCAGCCTCACAAAAAAAGCACGTGAATCGTGAGTGTCAGCACTATGTCCATTCCAGTCCTACAGGTCTGTCAATGGACATTACTTTGTCCCTGCAATGCACTGCTGTTGTGAATAAATACACTTGTAATCCACTCTTCATTTTGAAAGCCCTTTTAAGTATTATTTTTTCTTGTGAGCTACTAAAGATGGTTCATTGCCTCCATACACTGTTTTAAAAATAGATGTAACATAGGCTGGATAGGACCTGTGGGTGAAATGTCACAGTGCTTATCACTCACTGCTCAGAATGTATCTTCACACAACTTGTGTCCATTGCCACTTTTCACTGTGCACCTCTAAGAGTATGGTTCTGTCTTCTCCAAAATCCCTCACTGGGTAGTTAAAAAGCAGCAATCAGACCACTCACCAACTCTTTTCCACACTGAACAACCCAGTTCTCTAAACCTCTTCTTGTGTAATGTGTTCCTGTGCCCCAGCCATTTAGTGGCTCTCCACTGGACTCCAGTTTGTCAATCTTTTGTACAAGAGGGTCCAAAGGTGGACACAGTGGCCTCACAAGTACCAAATAAAGAAGAACAAATCACTTCCCTTAATCCAATGATTGCATTCTTGTTCCTGCGGTCTGTACGTGATTAATAGCATATGTATATCTATGTAAAGGTAATACAGCTCAAACAGACACTTTTATATCTGCCCCAGCTAAGTTTTATACTATGTCAAAACAGAATTTACATTTTACAGGAGTACTTAATAAAAGTGAAGAAGTATTTGCAATGATGGCATTTAAACCAGAGAGCTATATAGACATTCCTCTTAATTCTTACTTCTGCTGGCAACAGTGAAATTCCCTTCAAGTAACTCATTCAGATTCTTATGGTAAGACTGTAACAGCAGCAGTATGTAAACGAATTAGTGAACAGTGACAGAATCCACTGTACTTCCACACGAGTCAAATATTGTGACTGCTTTACAAAGCAGGCTTACCCTGGCTGGTGTTCTTTCGAGGACTGAGTAGAGAAAGGCTTGATCCCGTATCTAAAATGTGACAAAAATCTTGGCAGACATTATGCGCTCTAGATGAAGGAAGCTGGACCTGCTGGACTTGACTAGGAGTCTGACTGAGCAGCTGACTTTGAACAATCTTTGTGGATGTATCTGCCTTTGTTGCTGGGAATTTATCTGGCCCATGATTTTCAATAGAGAAATCTAGCCGAACCTGTTCAAATTCAAACACAATCTTACAGACATACATATTTTTCACATCAAAGACATCAGAAAATTGGTTACATTTCATAGTGGCATCTTGGACTTGGAAAGATAGAAGGTTTCAGCAAGAGGCAAGACAAAAGAAAATTACTGTTTTTAATTTTGAAAGGTTGTGCAAGAAGATTAATTACAACATCATGGCAGTGATTGAGAAACCCTAGTTTATTTAGTGTTAACACAAACTATTTTGTACAGGAACAATGCATAATTTAAAAAAGACATAGGTTTTTAAGTCTTCCAGGAGATGACTGTTGAGCAATTCCAATTGAAAAATCCAAATGAAGGTGAATTACATTAATCATAAAACTGCACTGTACCTCAGCAGATGTTATTTCTGTTTCTTCCCCACAGCTACTTGGAGCTTCTTCTTCGTTTAAGCTAGAGCAGGCAGTAAAAGAAGAGAACCTTGAAGGATGCTGTTGCCTTTCATACTGCAGCTCCTAATGTGAAATATTACATTAACACGAGTAACTCATGGTCCCTAAAACTAACACCTTTATAGCTCAGTTTGCTGATACAGTGCTAGATTTAAAATAATCAGTTATAAATAATATTAAACAAAATTATCAACAGGGCCAAACTACCTTTCTAATAAACCTAGTATCAAATCTGTTCAAAATCTACATGTCCCGGTGCCGTTACTATCACCTTGTTTGTTGCTTAAGCTTATATTGTCAGGGTCCTTCTTAATTTTGTATTTTTCCGTGATTAAATTCCAGAAGAATAACTCCAAAAGAATACCTAAAATCCCAACTAAAATAAAGCAGCTATAGAAAAGTAAATAATCAGCAGCTAAAATAAACTAATTTACCTCTCAAAGTTTCACCAACTTTCAACTTGTAGCAACTAAAGCGAGATTTGATGAAAAGCAAATGGCTTCAGTCCTGTCAAAGGAGATGCAAATAAACATCGAAGCCTTTTGCTATATTAAAGAAACAGAACGTGAGCCCATTATGTAAAGTAGTTAACAGTGAAATTCCTGTAGCTCTGACAGTAATAAATTATTTTGGTTTTTTGTAAGGATGAAGATCTTGGAATGCGAGAGCAAATGTAGCCTGGCCAGCAAGAGTGATCACCTAGAATAAAAACACCCAAACTAGAATAACAGTAGTCTTTGGAAGGTCAACCTGAAGCTCAGCTCTAGTGTAGGAGGTGAAGGCTCAGCAGGTATGTTCTGGGTAAAGAGCAGCCTGGAATTAAAGTACGGAACAGGTCAGATGTAAGAAGGGCTATCCTTTCTACTCTGGACAAATGATGAACTCAAAAGCTTCCAGAGGTGGAAAGATCCTCAATGACAGCCACCTCAGCCATGACCTCCAAGCAATCCATCAGCTGAAGACGTTGAACTACTACCCCCAGAATTTAGCTCACCATCTGGAAACTCACAGTCAAATTCTACCTCTCCAAGCACCACAGTCATACTGCATTATATAAATGTATTTATTCTTACAAAAGCAAGAATCATCTTTAATGATTTTTAACAGAACATGGGAGACATAAGATGTGTAGAAAAATATAAACACAGTATCTTGCTCATTAAAAATAAGTCAAGAGAAGACTGGGATGGATGGATGGATATGAATATTCATTGGTCTTAATTTGAGAGTCAGCTAAGTTCTAAGATGAGCTATGAAAGAAAGAATAATTAAAGAGGTGGAAAAGGGAAAAAAAGTGGTTTTGAATTGTGGCAATTTTGCCCAGACCTGGAAGTCACTTTTATGTATGTTTGGTATAAGCATTTAGCTAATCTTTTTCAGACCTCAATCCCAGCAGTGCACAGATGAAACAAGCAAGTTACAAGAGATGAAACAAGCAGGTTACAAGAGGTCTCCTCAAATGGTTTGCTGAACCCTAATTTCCTTCGTAAAAATTATTTCCAGTGTTAACATTTAATAAACAGGTCACTATTTCTGAAACAGGGAACTGAAAGTTCAAGTGAACAAAGGATGCCAAGCTTGTGACTTTAGGTTAATGAGATGATCAGAAGCATCTGGAAAAAATTATATATCCACAAGCATGCTGAGGCATTCCACAATAAGTTCATCTGTTGGCGGGCCATATTCCAGGCATCCTGCACAGTGTGACAGCTGCATCACCTATTCTCTTTTGAAACCCCCCAAGAGGGAGGTCAGAATCATATGCTCAGGACTGTCACCTAGGACCGGAGTTGAACATTTCACCCTGGAGTTTAACTTCACAAGAAGTTAAAGATTTCCTGCTCCAGAAATAGCCCATACCACTGTCCCGTAAGATGTAGCATTGATATGCCAGTGAGGCTATGTATTATTGTTCCTTAATTCTTTTCTCTGAGAATCCTCCTCACGTTACAAGACACTAATACTTCTTGTGGCAATGCAGTCGTGACAGCTCTTGATCAGGTCCTCAGACTGTCAATGAAGAGTTGAAAAACAGTGCTGCATTCTTGTTTTGTCACAGAACTCAAATAATTTGAATCTTCCCAGTCTCACAGCCCAGATGGCTTTCACTATGGTATGTCCTAACTCATTTTTTTGATGCACTCAGTAATACTTCTGACATCAAAAGAACTTGATTAGATAAATTTGATAAAATATACCAGAATCTCCAGCTCACATTGCATTTATCTGACTGACCTGTTATAGTTCTCAATTTCTGTTGTCTTAGACTATCTGCTATATCTGAGGAAGAATAAGTCTCCATTAGCTCTGGAAAGGTACAGCAGATAGCCTTCTCAGTTTATCACTGTCAGATGGATGGTTTGAAATGTTTGCTCACACTGCCACCTTTAAAACTTCTTCATTGACTAATGCGCACTAAAGAAGAACAGGGACTTATTTTCACTCAAGCAATCAGTTCAAATTCGGTTATAATTGACTCTAGCAGCACAGCCTTTTGGATTTCAGGCAACCTTTCTCTACCATACAGGAGTGCCCCTCCTGTTGGATACCTTCTGCTATGAAGAAGCTAAGAGAAATTCAAGTACCTGTGATGGGATGTCCAAATGCAGTGTTCGTCCCTGCCAGGTTCCCTTAGAATATATTTGAAAATGTTGCCATAGATTCAATCTGACAGATTCACCTTAGCCAAGAAATATAAGTATTCATTTTCTTCCCCAAAAAATACGCCTCTTCTAGGTGAAATACTCCTGCATATTTTGGATGCTTGGCAAGCCTTTTCTTTTCAGACTCAAACGTGTGAGCCCTCCAAAATAGTACTACTTGTTTTTACTACTATTCTTTATCCAAGGGAATAGCAATCCTGTGCAGAGGCTGCATAGCTGTTTGCCTAAAGACCTGATTGCCTAAAGACCACTGAACTTGACCCTGTCAGTACTTGTTCTCAAATTTAATTGCTGGATGATCTTTGCACTTCAAAGTTTTACAGTATTTTCTTAGATCTACTAACACAGAAGTTTTTGTAGTTATTCCAGCTGACACCCCGATGGGTACAATCACGTGGCTAATCTCTAGTGCTGTTTTACTTCACAGGAAAAGAAATATATCTGGTTTTAGCATAACTAAATTGCCAAAAAGATTGGGCCAGCTGAGTCACTTAGCCTTCCTTTACCTAATTTGTAGCACTTACTCTAAGCAACAGAGGTTAATATGCTTTTTTTTTTTCCTTTAGAATCACTCTTAACTATAAGAAAAATAAAATATTAATTAGAATGTCCTTACACTGGCTCTTTTTTAAGAAACTCACTTTTGTCATTCAAATTGTCTGTACAGATGGTCTATATACTTCATAATATACCTAGGCCAACCAGATAACATCTGAAGAATTAGTGATAATTACAGGCTAAAAACCCCACAGGATGGCATGGTCAATGCAAATGCATGGTTATTCCATCTTTTTAGAATGTGTCTAGGTATGAAAATGTTTAAGACATTTTTAGGACGTATTCAGATGATAAAATTTTCAAGTAGATTGCTGAAAGGTGTGATTTCTTAGTGCAATCTGACCACATGGTGGGATTATCTCCTGTGTGGTTTCATATTATCTAGAGATAATTCTACAGATCTAGTAGGTAAAAAGAGAAACATTTATCTTCCATCTCTTACATATTCCTGAATGAACTTTAGTAATCCACAAAAACGCTCTAATCTAGGCTCTCAAATATTTTTTTGATTTCAATTAAGACAAGTAGGAATACATAAAGGGAGAATTAAAAATAAACAGAGGACATTAGCTCAAATTCAGCTGATTTTTTCCCCCCAAAGGCAGAGGAGATTGTAGTTTCGAACTAATATGCTGGAGGCTAACTGTTTGGAAAGCAGCTCAGCCGAAAAGTAACAAGAAGCCTGGTGGACTACAAGTTGAACATGTGGCAGCAATGCATTCATGAAGCCTTCAGCTAACAGCATACTCAACTGCACTAAGAAAAGTACTGCCAGCAGGTCAAGAGAGGTGATTATTTCCTCTACTGAGCACTGATGCAACCACATTTAGAGTATTTTGTCCACTTTTGGGCTCCCCAGCATGAGAAAGACGTGAACATAACACAGGAGCCACAAACAGCAAACAGTCACAAAGATGACCAGTGAATTGGAACATCTGACATAGAAGGAGAGGTTGGGGCAGCTGGCCTTGCTGGCCTCCAGAAGATAGATCAAGAGTGATCTTTTCAACATGTATAAGCATTTGATGAGGATGGTAGAAGGAGATAAAGATGACTGAGTTGGAGTCTTCTCAGTGGTATACAGTGGAAGACCAAGTGACAATGAGCAAAAAGGTAAGTACAGGACACCTTGCTTAAGTATAAGGGGAAAGAAGACCCCAGCCAAATGCCAACCGTCTTTATTATGAGGGTGACCAAACAACTTGCCCACAGCAGTTCCCAGAGGAAGCAATTCCCCAGCTAAACTTGGTTAATAATTCTACTGGAGTTTTATACCTCAGAGCAACAACCTCACCCTTTCTGAAAGAACATTGTTTACTGCCTTCAAAATTACAACGACAATCAAATGCTCTGACTCAATCCTCACAGGAACAAATCTGCTGATCAATTAAGTAAAGTACATAGTGAAACCCTGACTATTGAAGTTACTGGGAGGTCTGCCACTAACTACTCAGGAAGCCAGGATTTATTCATTAGTCTCTCTGATAAAAGCTGCAATTTAACTATTAAAGGTTGTATTTTAATTACAAAATATATGAGACAGGCTAACTATATATCCTGCTTTCATATATGGAAAAGGTGCTATTACAGTCATTTGGACTTGGGTGCTTTAAAATCCCACCACTGTGAGTATTTGGAAATATCCTCACTGATTAATCATTTTAAAGTTTATGTTAGAACATAGTACAAATCCTTCAAATGGTCTTTCTTGCTTAGTTAAAACTAAGCCTTATGAAATTTGTAATTTAGGATTGTATTTATGCTGCATAAACACGTGCTTCTGAAATACCTGGGTTGAAGATCATGTTTTAAAATATTACTTTTGAAGTCTAAAACCCTTCAAACTTGTGGGGAATCATCTGGCTTGTGGCCAGGTACTAATGGTGTTTCCCAGGGCTCAGTTCTAGGGTCAGTTCTCTCCAGTCTTTGATCAATGACCTGGACACATAAGGTGAGTGTACACTAAGTTTGCTGATGATACTAAATGAGAAGGACTCATTGATTCCCTTTTGTGTAGAGAGACCTTACAAAGAGACCTTGGTAGACTGGAATGCTTGGAAATCACCAACTGCATGAAATTTAATGGGAGCAAAACAGCTGGATTCTGTACCTGTCAGTGATGTTTGTATACACTGAGGGACAAGAGGCTGAAGTGCAGCCCTGAAGAAAGGGATCTGGGGGGTTTTGATTGTTGGCAAACTCTTGCATGAGTCCTGGTGGCCAGAAGTGACAGATGTGTCCTCGGTGTGTTAAGCACAGCACACCTAACCAGCCAAAAGGAGTGAATGTTCCACTACGCTCAGCATTGGTACGGCCTTACCTCAAGTACTGTGTGCATTTTTGGGCTCCACAATATTAGAAGAATATAGAAATATTAGAATATGTCCAAAGGAGGGCAACAAAGATGGTGGAAAGACTAGATGGCTAGATTTATGAGGAGTGTCTGAGGATACTTGGCTTGTTCAGCTTAAAAAGGAGGAGGCTGGCGTATGACCTGATTGCTCTCTATAACTTCCTTCCATGATGGGGGAGCAGAGTAGGAGGTGCTGATTTTTGTTTTTGGTGTCCAGTGGTAGGATGTGGAGGAATGGCTTAAACCTACATCGGGGGAAATTCAGACAATTCTTCCCTGAGAGGCTGGTCAAGCAGTGGAACAATCTCCCTAGGGCCTGGTCATGGCCCCAAGCTTGTCTGTGTCCAAAAAACATTTGAGACAATGGCCCTAAGTTAAACAGCTTAACTTCTAGGTTGTCCTGTGTGACATCAGGATTCAAAGATCCTCATGGGTTCCTTCCAGCTCCAGATAGGCAATGATTCTATGGAGTCTTCCAAAGATAGATTTGAGCTAGACTCAGTAAGAGTAATTTAAACGCAGAATTTTATGTTATATTCATGGAATTAGAACTGGCTTAATGGCTCATTATTGCTAGATTTCAGAGAGCATATAATTACCTGTGTTGAGAGTCTGTGCTGTAGGTGCTTTAGAACTGATAGCTGACACTGTGTTTTTTTGACAAGTTCTTTTGGAAGAAGACTACCAGAGGCAATACAAACTGTGCAGTGTTTAGAGCTAACAGGATGCCAAAGTCCTGTAAAGGAGAGAATATACTGAGGAAGGCATTCTTTGTTGATATTTTGTCATCAATATTACATTTCCAGCAAGTGTTTACTGCAGATATAAATGAACCACAGAACACAGGCCTTCTCATTGCAAATGGTTTCAATGCTGCGCTGAAATGGGCCTTGTGCTTTTTTCCTTTGTTTCATTGCCAGAAAAACTATGCATGAAACTTAAATATCCACAGTGAAATCTTTTTACATTGTATATACTCTTAATTCAAGTTTACTGTACAGTAAGCTTATTCTGCTTTCTCTTCCACTTTCCTAAAGCGTTAGTTTTTATTCCAAGATACACACTACCTCTTTCCTGCTCATAAACAAAGTCTTAAAGTTGAAGTTCCACTTCCCACACTGACATCTAGGCACCAGGGACTTCTTCATCTAAGATGTTATCAACAAAAGTCACTACATACAGACTCTCATTGTTCTATCTTAGCATCTCCTATCACAGGAGAATCTTACTTGCAAGGATTAGTTCCACAGTCTCACATGAGCTATGCAGATCAAGGATCAGTCAGATCCAGCATCTTGTTTTTATAGTAAAGCCTAGCTTTCTCCAGCTCAAAGGAAGAACTGATTCCCCCATTTTATTCTAAATATATAAGCCAGCACTTTTCTCTAGAATAAATTTACCTTCCTTTAACACCATTCCAAGTTCTGCCCTGAGTCTGTTTCCCATTTCAATCAGTTGCCGCTTTTCTTGGCTCAGAATTGAGACTTTCCTTGCTGCTTCCTTGAGTTTATTTTGCATTCCTCGTAGAGTGCACTTGACGCTATACTGACAACCAACACCAGTACATACATCAGGTAACCGTTGTCCAAAATCTACCGTGTTTTCCTCAAGAACTTTGGGTTCTGGCCCCTGAATAAAACAGATAGTGCTTATAATGAATATTTTGAAAATGAGGTCTGCAGGTTCAGAGATTTGTACAAATACACATGAGAGGCCAGTTGAAGAAAAAGTGTAAAACTGAAGGCTACAGCCCATTTTTTAGGGTCCATTTTCAAGATTTTTTTAGCAGTATAGGGCAAATTAAACTGTGGAGCAAAACACTGTAACAGCCGGAGACATTCCCACAGATATTGTTAACTGTAAGTGTAAAATAATACACATAGGATAAACACTGTATAACTGTAAACTAAAGAGCACTTAATTTTAAGATAAAACGTGGAAAAAACCTCTTTCTACCAAATAGCAATCTGCTACAAATCCTTCTTTGTTTAATCATTGTCTACATACAAAAGGAGTAGATATGACTTAAAACATTTACTGAAAAGTAAAGACTGTACAATCTGTTTTGTCTCTGCCAACCTGAGTCCACCTGCACATATACATAATGATAAGGTATATACCCAAAAGATCACATCTTTGTTTTTCAAGACCTATATACTGCCTTCTTTCAGCCCCCACAGAGGACACTTTTTGATATGCATTTAAATAGTCATCATTCAACTGAACAATCATCTCCCTATAAACATTTTACATTTCACGCATTGCCGTACGTATCTAAATGCATCACATGCATTAAAATTGTTTTACAATTACTCATTGGTATGTTTACTCTTCTACATATAAACTAGTTAGAAGTGTACTACACTAATGGTGCAATCCCAATCAGTTTTCACCTAAATCACCCTAAACACTACAATTCAAGAAGTACACATTGAAAGCTATTATCCATACTGAGAAAAAAACAAACCATTGTTGCCTTATTGTGCCATGCAACTCCCATGCTCTTATTTCTTTGGATAGTTTTACCATAAAAAGGAAGGCTCTTGAGGATATACAGGGAAAGCATGCAGGCCTACAATCAGTATGGGGGAGAAAGGTAGAGAAATTAGGGCAGGACTAGAGTCTGAAAATACTGAGACAGACAGCAAAGTGAAAGAAAAAAGGAACACCACTTTGACACATGTCTAGCAATTTGTATAAAAGCAACTAATACAAGTAGCCACAAATTATTACAGTCTACCTTCATCAGTGAAATTGACATGCTAAAACTTAAAGAGAGGTGAAGGCAATGACCAATTATGGCACCGCTGGTTGTCACACTGTGGACCACCTTCACCAGATCAGAAGACAAAAGCACATCACCCGGATGGGGCAAGGAATGCCATTTGCTTAAACATTTATTTTTCATGAACTTTTCAGAAAAACATTCCACAGCATTGCACAGAAGATTTTTTTTTTTCAACTGACAGACTGTAAGCTGTAGAGTTAGGAGTGGAACTCAGAAATCTTTTTACCTTTAGATCTATGTCCATAGCAAAATTCTGCAGTACAAAAAAGAGAAAACACTGAAAAGATGGGCACTAAAGAAGAGTGGGATGAAAAACTCTCCTCAGAGCTGATACAAAAGAAAAATATACATACACGCAAAAGTTTACATGCTATTTTTACTAGTTTCCGCAATAAACTTTCCTCTTCTTCTTTAGCGCTGGAGTCTATAATTTCTAGATTATGGTCACAGAAACTCTGTTATATTAAATGGAAAAAAGAAAACTATCACTATGGCTCTGTTTACTGACTTCACACCCTCACCCCTATGTTTAGTTACCATTATTGCTCGACAGATTCTGAACTCCCTGAGGTAGAAATATTTTTGCCTGTAATTCTTCATGGCCTTAAGCACATCCTTAGCATGCAATTAATAAATGTAAGAAGCACAGAGAAAGTGTAGAAAAGTGCTAAAGATAAGCACTTGAAAAATCCAGTAAGAAATTAAAATGAAGTTTTGCCCATTGTTTTTAAGATATTTTCAGGACTGATTTCAGCTCAGTCTGTGTCTAAGAAGGCTTGTTAGGTACTGAGAAAGAAAAAATAAAGCAGACAACACAAATAGGCAGGAAACAATAGTTCAACTTCAGTGAAGACAGCATCAACTATTTTATTTACTTGAAGTTTTGGCCTGCATATCCCCTATTTGCTACGTGTCTATACGTATAAAGCATGAGTAATTCAGCATTTAATGCTGCAGGTGCAAATTACTGCCTGAAATTGTTCCTGTTCTCATATCCAGCTATGAGTATTCAATTATAATTTAGCATCATGAAGCAAAGGATTAACCTCTGGAACAGAGAAAGTTCATTTCTTATCTTACGGTCTCCAAGGCAAAGTGACTCTCTATTTTTTTTTAAGGCTCTATCCACACTTACAGAAATGCAAAGAAAATCAGAATGCATCTTGGACAGCAGTTTGTAAAACATTTTCTGCAACAAAAACAACAACAACAAGTTGATAAAAAATTCAATTATCACCTAATTCTGGAAGTGGCCAAAGAGAAAAAACAAATCTGCACTGTCTATACTGGCACACAATGATTTTCTAAGTATAATTTGGCATCATGAGCGAGCAATTCCCTTCTATATTCAGCAAAGAGAAAAAATAGATTAAACATGATCTGTGCATGGTTGGTTGTGCGTGTTTCCGCACACGGTTCCCAAGGCTCCTAGGTTTTATCTAAACATTGATATTATTTCAGTTTTTAAAGCTCTTAGCTTTTCAATCAGAACCTCTCATGCTTATTTATTACTCAGCTATTATTTCAGTTTTCTTGAACTTAGACGGTTATGGGTGAGTCTTAACAGCAAGATTAAAGCTTGAAACCGATACTTGTAGATCTTACAGATGACTTGACAATTAGAAAACTCTGATTTTTTGAATTGTTTTTTAAGCTATTTTACTTCAGACTCTGTTTACTACACCATGAAATTGCTGGGAGACAGGAAGAGGAGAACATATAGTGACTTACTCCCTACACAGTATTAGATATTTGTCCCAGTTTTCAATTCTACTTTTTTTTTCCCAAGAGATGTTACTGTCACTTTAATGCTGATATTGTTCTTACCCTTTAAAATAACACAGTGGGAATTATGTTCGTAAACCCTTGAACAGAGTAAAATATGCTCCCACACCCATTGGGTTCTTCCTTCATGGGTGGTGAGCACTCCAAGACAGCACTGGAGCTTGGTGCTTTTGCCTGGTCATACCAAGTTGTACTTGGTATTCAGAAAAAAGGCTAAAATATGGATTTACAATGGAAAACCTGAAGAGGTGATACACAGTAGCTTAAGCATTTGCAAGTGGGAAAAAAAACCATCAAGACCGGCTCACAAGATCAGAAGTGACTTGTGCCAGGGGATGACTAGTCAAAATTTATTGCCTAGAAAGAATAAGCATAAGTTTGGCTGAAGAAACCTTTTCTGGCTCTCATCTAACCAATCACATAAGCACATATTACTTCAGTTTATAACATGTATTCAAATAAAAATAATACACTAGATATTTAATTACACACACACACGCACAGATATTTTTAGGTAGTTTAAACCTCATCATACCTTTTCTGTGTGTGGGTTTACTGTACAATCCAGCTTAGTTGAGCTGATTTTGATGTTGCTCAGTGTGGTTCCAGTTGAAATTTTGTTTGTGCTCAATGAACCTAAAGGGTGAGTATAATATGAATGTATACGTATTTGTAGAGTTTAGGCTTTCATAGCAAGAGCTGCTTCAGAACCCTGTCTCATGCATATAAATGTCTAGTTGCAGAATCATAGAACCATAGATTTAGGTTGGAAAAGACCTTTAAAATCATCAAGTGAAACCAGTAACCTAACACTGCCAAGTCCACCGCTAAACCACGTCTTCAAATGCCCACATGTACATGCCTTTTAAACACTTCCAGGGATAGTGACTCAACCATTTCCCTAGGCAGCCTGTGCCAGTGCTTGAATAAGCCTTTTCAAAAAGAAAAATTTCCTAATATCCAATCTAAACATCCACTGGCATAACTTGAGGTAATTTCTGTTGTCCTATTGCTTATTACTAGGAAAGAGAGACCGATCCCCACCTCAAGACAATTCTCTTTCAGGTAGTTGTAGACAGTGGTAAATTCCCCCTGAACCTCCTTTTGTATACCACTTCAGTAGATATACTGTAAATGGATATACTGTAAACACCCATGGCAGGGGGGTTTGGACTAGGAGATCTTGAAAGATCCCTTCCAATCCAAACCATTCTGTGATTCTACATACTGGCTTCACAATCAGGAATTCTGTCATAATTTGTAATATACATACATTTGCTTTAC
Source organism: Melanocharis versteri (assembly GCA_013397845.1). Classification (NCBI taxonomy): domain Eukaryota; kingdom Metazoa; phylum Chordata; class Aves; order Passeriformes; family Melanocharitidae; genus Melanocharis; species Melanocharis versteri. Next base: position 61,378 of record VZTG01000567.1, on the reverse strand, counting down.
TCTTGCAAAATACATACATGCTTGCATTTCTAGCAGTAATTTTGTAGTGACTTATAGTGTGTGTATGTGCATTTTTTTTCACTAATAGTTGTTTTGTAATTTGTGATACATAATCTCAGACTACTACTGTGCTTGTGTACGGTGCAATCTTGAGAAGCCCACAATAACAATTTTTGCACACTCATGGATTGGGTAGCCCTCATAGGTTGTGACCATGGCTGCTAAACTTTCTTAACTGAATTTAAAATTCTTTGTCAAGAGTTGTCACCTTGCTCTGCAAGCTGTCTGTTTTCTGTTAGAGGAAGAGAAGACAACATCTGCTCATCAAGACATTCCATTTCTTTCCTCATTTGTGCAATAGCAGCCCGAAGGCTGGCATTCTGTTCCTGCAGCTTTTTTATTTCCAAGGCAGGGATATCTTTACACAGAGAACTTTTATCATCATACTGAAATATCTGGAAAATAAAAGCACAAGACAAAAAGAACCCTCCATTAATAAGTGGCACATATTCTCTCCACACCACCACATACACGGATCCTAATGCCTTTCAACCCATGAACATATGTGGGAGAAAAGTTCCATAGAAGGAGAAGAAATGTACTTATTTATTGAGGATTTGCCAGGGAAAGAAGTGCTGTACTGAGAACATCACAGGAGGAGGCACACGTGGGGAGGACCATGGCACCACAGCTGGCTCTGTTTTATAACAGTTGTTCCGCAGGTGTGGTTTTTCTCTCTTCTATGTGCAGGTAGCCCCTCTCCTTAAGGAACTTACGGGCTCAACAGCAGTAATAGCAGTCCCCTTTCTGACCTGTCAAATTCTTGAAAGTGTCATTGGAGATCATCTGTTGACAATAATGTTGTCCTGGTTTAAAAGACAGATACTTGCCAAGGAAGATGGGAATCTCCCTGGAATGGAAAGATCACCCCGTCCCTCCAAATTATCATGACTTCGAAATTACAGGGCTTCCAGGCAAAGGTATGGAAAAAGGAATGACAGTTCTTTACTGGACTACATACATACATAACAAGACAAAACAAACAACAACAGCAACGGCAAGAAGAAAACCCAGTAACAGCCTTTTCCCGCCCATCCAGCATTTCCCCTTTGGTGTAGTTACGGCGACTACCGACAGGGAGCGCTGTAGGCTCGTGTCCAGGCGGAGGGGCCGCAGCGACTCCCCCGCGGCTTCAGGCGCAAGGTCGGGACCTCCCTGGTGGTGATGGCAGCTCAAATGAGAGAGAGGAAAGAAGGGTTGACTCCCCCAGGCACCCATGCGAGCGGTGATCTGTCTTCGGCACCGCTAACGGCAGCCGGTACACGCTGGGAAGGGAGGCAGGGCTTTACCGCGATGTCGCACTACCGCACAGAGAAGAGGTCCGGCGGACGTGCTGCTCCGGCTTCAGGCGGCCCTTCCATGCGGCGGTTCCGGAAGGGGGGCGGAGGGAATGACTTCCCCAGGCACCCACGTGGACTGTGCTGGTCTCTCTCGGCGCTGGCAGCCGGCGAAATCTCAGTCAATGGAGCAGCCGGGACTCCCTTTCTCTCTTGGAAGCAACAGACCCGCAAGCCGGCGGCAGGCGGAGCTCCACGGCAGCGCTGAAAAACCGCTGCACAGGAGAGGTCCAAGGCGAAGAAAAACCACACGACCGTCTCTACTCCCAACCGGGCAAAGACTGCCCACCCCCAGCTAAGAGACTGCCAAAATAACTCTGCTCCCCCTCCCACACACTCCCCCAGAACCATTACAACGGTGTGCCAAGGCCACGTCTTTTGTCTCTGGATCGCTGTCCATTCACCGTCTCCTGACAACAAAGGGGAAAAAAACTTCCGGGGGAAAAGAAAAAAAGAAAAAGAAAAAGAAAAAGATAAAGAAAAAGAGAAAAAGACCTAACCCCCAGCAAACTTAAAGAAGCTGGATGTCCTCTGCTAAACCAAAAAAGGAGAAGGAGTGTATGGACTACACCCAGATAACCTGGACAATGGACAATATCTAGGAAACACGGACATTGATTGGAAAACACATTTCCTGGTCACTTGAAATTCCAGCGCAATCTTCAGGAAAAAATATCTAGTAGGACCAATGGGTCATAAAGACCAGAATATTAGGGTCCCAATATTATCTATTTTTGCTGTTTCTTCATTCAAAGTGTGTCTGCAAATATTTTTGAATGTTTCATTTGACCAATGGTAATGTATTATAACTGTTGTCTCATCCAAACAGAGAATGTAGAATTTAGATTCTACCCCTGTAAAATCTTCTTTCACTGACATAAACATGTACCATCATCCATTTAAGAAATGCAGATACTATTTGATACAGGAATATTAGAAAGTCATGCAATAGAAGAATATATACTCCTACAGTCACTAAACAAATCCTAATTCACAAAGCATTCTGATCAGATGTTTTTCACAAGGAAAAGGCCATGAAATGTCTTTCGTCTAACCTTAAATTGTTGCAAAGCAGCAGTTCTGCCTCTTCAGAGGGCATGGCAATCCATGAGATGCTTAAGACACTTCAGCAAAATACTTTGGTCTCAACAGTTATGCATTGCACAGCCTGAAACACTACTCTGTTTCCGTCTTCTTCACCATTCCCTACCTCCTTCAGCTCCCTTATTTTCCCAGTCATAAGCCTGTTCCGCGAGTGTGATCTGAAAGTGTCATCTGGAATGCTAATGGCCTTCAAAATAAATTTCCCTGGCATAAAAACAACAGCTGCCCTGCAGTTTCTTTCTCCTGTGGTTCTTTCTGCCCTAGCAGTACAAGCTACGTAGAAGATAAGAATAATCACTATCCTGCTTTTACAGTCCCTTCAAGGCTGTTAAGAAGAGTCAGGGAGAGGCACCAGTGGGTAGCAATGCAACACCCAGATGTGAACTTTGGGGCCCAGGACTTCATCTCAACCTGCAGTATATGCATGAACCATCACAGTTTAAACCAGAAATACAACTGTTCCAGATTTTTGTAAGAGGAAATGGGTCTAGAGAGAAGACCCTAAAAACCCTAATAAACCAGAATTACTTGAAGCACTCTTTCCTTTTCTGTGCACTTGTATGATATTATTAGCATGTTCTAGTTAGACAAACATGACCTAAGTCATACTAAAATATAAGTTATAAGCAAGATTTTCCAGGCTGGTGTGTTTCACATCTCAGTTGCCTACTGGAAGGCCAGGAATGACTACTGCAACATTTCTAGCACACTCCTGGGGTCTCAGACCAATTTGAAGAAAGAACCTGTATATTGAAGATACCGTACTAGGGTATATTTACGTTTTAATCTTTCTTGCATCAGTCATCTGAACCAGAGGTTAGCCAGTGTACTGTTCCGTCTTTAAGAGGACTCATTGACACAAATGTCTTAGTCAATTTTCTTCTTCTGTTCATTTACTCTTCATTTTATACAGAAAAGGTTCTAGACTAGAATAATAGACTTTTATATTTTGTTATTTAGTTTTTTAAACACTGGTCCTTCCCATAGAAAGGAAAAAGACCAAAAAGGTTTTGCTGAGATGGGTACTGCTTATCCTACGTGCCAAAAGTGCAAAAGCCAGAGTTTTTTAACAACAGAAAGAAAAGAGTGACAATGAAGAGTCTTGCCAACCACAGTCGAAGACAACAGTGAATACAAAGAAGAATATAAAGAATATAAAGAATATAAAGAAGACCTTGCCCAGCCCTGATTCTCTTGGTATCTCAACGATCACTTAGCAAATCAGTCCAGTATGAAATAAAATTGGAAAAACTATTTGCTCCATAGCAAGTGTTTGCTAGCAGTCTACTTTTATCTATAATAAAAATTGTCTTCAGGAAGTATCTTTCTGAATACAATACTTTCTGCATTCAGGAACTACTAGGCTTGCTCAGAAAGCTCTGGTAACATGCTCTGAACTGGTCACTGTTGAGCCCCTGTAGCCACCCAGTAGAGTGCACTGCAGCATACGCTTTACTTTCACTCTTTTACCAAAGACAGTTTTCTACTCTTAATGCATTATCCTTCAGCATTACTTCAAACCAGCATTCCATTTGCACTTTTGAATGGCTTTTACAAATATATGCATTTTTATAGGTAGCAATGACAGGAAAAAGAGTGATACTAAAATACAAGACATTAAAATATTTTAAACAGCTGGCATACTAGTATTTTGAAATATTGCCTTAAAATTTTAACTTTACAACTTTAAAATTTACCCTGAACTGCAACTGACACAGAACCTCAGGAACGAGGTTCCAGAAATTAATTCTTCCCATTCGATTGCCATGATGGTACAGTGCGTTGTCATGTTTTGGAGCAACTGTCTATATCCAGCTTGCTCCTTTTGCCAGTGAGTAATGAATGAGAGGCATAATTAAGCCCATGACACAAGCCTATGTGTATTCCAGGCTAAATATGTCTGTATTTTGAAAGAAACATATAGAACAAATGAACTGCATACAGTAAGTCCAGTGGGAACAAGGCCCATAATATTTTTATCTTAGAATGAATTCATCCATGTCTACATTAAGTATTGTCTAACCTGCTTCTCCCCTTCAGGTGAAATACTGTGATTAAACGATGCTTGTATTGTCTGTTCTCTCTCAACAGTCAAAGCAGAAAGGACAGTCTTCACTTCATGCAACCTGTAGTCTGTTTTCTGTAGATCAGCTTCAACCTAGGACGAAAGGAAGGGAGGGGAGGCAAAGGATGTCAGTAGCTCAAGAACAAAGGGATGGAGAAAAGAAAAGGAAAGGTAAGGAAGGGAAAAGGAAAGGAAAAGGGAAGTAAAAAGAGAAAGAAGGGAATCAAGGATACTTTAAAACATAGTACAGGGACTTAAGCACATCCCTTTTGGCTCTGTCAAAAACTGCCTTAACAGACAAATAATTTAGCATCATTGTCTTATGTTCTTTATGTGAAATAGAAAATGTTGATTTATCTCTCTCATGTGTTCACATGCTACAGCTATTAATGCCTATTAATCATTTGGAAAGAAAATGATAAAATAAAACACTAGAGTAAATGCCAGCATTCTGAACTTCACAAACAAGTGTTTCCTCTGTACCTGAGTTCAGGGCAACTGGGCATTGAGAATTGTTACACCATTGTGTAGTGGTCTCTAAACAATAAACATGTATTTAATTTTTCAGAAGCAGAAGTCTGTACACTACACAAAATGGGTTTTTTTCCATACAAAAATAGCCAAGAGTTTTTCAGGACTAATATTGTTCCCTTGATAGAATTCAAGTGGTACTGTGATCTGAAATTCTTTGTGCCCTGGGGCTGCTCTAGGAGAGATCTTTCTTCTTTTGCTACAATGGCAAAGGAAAAACATCTCTCAAGCTGACTTGATCACATGTAAAGGGAGAAAAGACTACTATTAGAGATTGTTCATTAAAATTAATCTGGTCTCTGATAAAATACATGTGATGAACTGCTGTGCACAATACAGAATTACTGTTTTACAGATTTTTGAAAGAAGGCTAAAGACATATTTCCCTGAGGAACACCATGGTGGGAAGACTCCATAGCTCTCTATGAAATAGGTTATTCTTAAACAGTGTTAATTTGAAATTCTCACCTCCTCTCTTGATGAAGACAGGCTGTGTGTTAGATCGTCTGGTTTCTGATGCCAATTACATTCAGCATTCTCCCAGAGCTGCTGCCAGTTCAGTTCTGTTTGCATTTTACTCTGTTTCAGAATCCATTCCTCCTCAGCTGCCAGAGACAGTTGTTGTTTATACCTATGATACACAGAGCAAAGCTGTTGATTTCAGCAGAATAAACACTAAGGATGTTTGGTGGATTTTTTTTTGTTTGTTTGTTTGGGTCTGGTTTTGTTTTGTTTAATCCAGCTTTGTTAATTGTCCTAGTCTTCTTTCCTTGTTCTGTTTTACAAATTATCTATTTTATTTTATTCCGTTCTACTCTCAGCATTTTACTGACCAAAAGCATTTTAATTGCTTAGAGCTCAGTAGTCTCCGAGGGTCCATCTGTGTGGGTATTTAGAATCAGCTTTATAGGTCACCTCAGCTCAAGCGGCATAAACTGCCCTTCAATATCAATACTGCTCTCTGTACTTCCATCCAGAGCATGTTTCCATTTTGCTGATATCAGAAATGAGATACAAAAGAGCTAGGAATTAAAACTGCTGCATTGTCACAGTAAAATTTCTAGGCTAAAAGGCTGCTGCCTTGACATACCTTGAAAACACAGTGTAGAAAGAGATAGAAGGTGCAAGTTTTAGAAACAGTATTGGAGATATCTAATCAAGAACTCAAGTCAGAAAATTGCAAAGATCAAAGGTTTCTTCTGAAGTGCCATCAGAGTTCAAACTGCATGACACAGAGTAAGCAACACATGCAAATTTACATTTAATAAGTATACATGCAGTTACAGTTCTTTTGTTCTTGCTGAGTGAACAGCAGTTGGTCATGCAATCTTTATAGTTAAGACTGCAATAGGACAAGGTGGTTTTAGATCCATTACTACAGCAGTGTCCTTTAAAGAACACCTAAGACAAGTAAACCAACCTGGAAACTAAACTCCAGTCGTGCAACATTCAAGATGCAGGAATCCATGGACACCACTAATGGCCAGGTAACCTTTATCTACCCTACTGATAAAGTTTATAGGCAGAAATAATTTGTTTTATTACACAAAAAAAAATATTACCATGTTTTCCACTCTGAACATGAAGTGACAAGAGGGCTGCTGGAAGACAGGACACTATAAAAAAGACTTCTTCCCTCCCTCCCCACCCTGCATCACTTATAGCCATTGAATTTTAAAGGAAAAGAACAAAAACAGTCATATTGTTTGTCCTGCTTGGGAAAACAAAATCTGTTTTTAGAAGGTTTTACATTTCAATCCCAAGTAAGAGCAGTACTACAGAATGTACATTCTACTGTGAAATTCTTCCGAAGTAACACTGCAAGTTATTCCAAAACATGGAAATTAAAGACACCAGTAAAGATACCACCGAACAAGTGTGAAATTCTTGCTTCACGACACCTATGTTTTGCAAGTGTATGAAAAACTGTTCGTAAAGAAGCCACAGATTTTCCAGAAAACTAAATCTTTGCAGCGAGCTGCCATCCAGTGGCTAAACTGATAAAGTATTTTAAAAGGTGTTTGAGAGAAACTACTTTGATGAATTAAATTGATAAATTACAACTGACAAGAGAATGAGATCACAAAGGATTTTGTCTAATTGATAAAAAATCATGTTAGATTAGGGGGAATAACTGCAGGAGATCCAGTGGCAAGTATGGAAGATGTTGTTCTTTAGTTGTAAGCATAAAAGATGGAGATAACTTTTTTCTTCTCCAGTGTGGTAGGAGAAATCATGTTTTTTAGATGATGTAGCCTTATGCTTGTGAACAGCAGCTAATCAGCTTTATCATTACAGTTCAACCACAGAATGCACCATAACTTTCAAACCAAGCCTGTTATCAAATGTTATTCAGGTTCTCATACTTCTTCGGGTAGATTCATAAACTGTCTTTGGGAAGCCCATGGGAAAGAGAGTCCTGGATGAAGATTTGTTATTTTAGCAGGACTATTGTACTGAGGGCAGCGAGACTTGGATCGGCAGGTGTTGGGTGGAAGATGCAATTGCCTAACAATATCACTTCCATTTATATTATATATTGGTTTGGTCGACAGGCCAAAAATTAAGAGTTCTAGTTCTAATGACTAGACACATTTATATGTAAATTACTATAAGTAATTCCAATATCAAATACATTTTTATACAAAAACAAAGAAGGAAAGTTTTGTTGTTCTTTAAAGTTTGTTATGTAGAAAGAGGTGGTATAATTTCTCCCTAAGGCATCACAGTTGAAGATCAAATTTCACCGTTAGTAAGATGATCCTTTCATGGTGAAATGATAGGAATATAAGAAGCAGAAGGAGGGGAAAAAGCATCTTGTAATTAGGAGTATGATAAACAGTGTACATCTATCCATCTTGCCGAAGGCTACCTCTGCTTTCTAGATGCTGACCTTTCCTGTAGTTTCAAGGTTAACCAATTTAGCAGTGTGCTTGCTACGTAAAATAATCTTACGCAATCTCACGTTACTAAACATGTTCTTAGCAATTCCTTACAAAGGGTAGCTGTCAAACAAGCAAAGCGACAGCTACTACACAAGCAGGGCATCATTTTCTAAACTGTAATTACAAATGTAATCAATTTTTAGAGGAATAAAACAATAGGCAAAAAAATAAAAGCTTATACAAATATAGCAATGTTAAACCAGAACGTGCTAATTAAAAAAAAAAAAATGGAAAAAATTATTGCTAGATGGCACTGCAGTAACACAACATTGCTTGTCCAACATTCTTATACCAGTTTCTGACATCACCATCTTCCAGTTCTTGAATCTTTTGCTCCATGTGAAGTTTCAGGTTCACATAATCCTCATGCAGATGATCTATGTGACTATTCCTAGAGTTGTAAACAAAAATAAATTTACATTAAAAAGCATGAGGGATCCACATGTAAATTTTTTGAACAATAATACGTAACTATTAAGAGAGGATGCTATAATTTCCTAAAGAAACAGTCACCATAATATCTTTTTCTCATAAGTTAGTGGAAGCCAATTATAACAGTATATATTATCCCAAAACAATCCTTCAAAAGGTCAGTTGCCTACAGAATATAGAGGATCTGCTGAAAAGTAGTGCAAGACCTCCACTTAAGCATAACTGAGTTCCTCCTCCACTTAAAAATTTCAGTTACATAAGAAAAAACTGCAAGATAAGGGATGACCAGCAGAAATCTGATCTTTTAGATACATTTAAAAAACAGAAGCAGCCCTGTATCTTTTCCCCTCCTCTCCCAATATTTTTAATTGCTATCAACAAAAAAGTTTCTCTGAGATCCAGTGGAAGAATACCAGTAACGTCAGCATTTCAAACAAATCTGAGGAGCTGATACTACTACCAAGACCAGTAAGTTCTCTAATGATACACTGAAACTTTGAAGCTCTGTATGAATCTCCGCAAGACTCAACAGTTTTGCTGCAGCCTGTCACACAGCCAAACAAACCTAGTTTGCTATCGTGCTGTTCTGCAACCTTCTATTTGCTTTCAACTCTATATTACAGGTTTTTTGTGTAGCTGAATGACCATTGCATTTGATTAGATAAAACTGATCATGTAATACCAAAAGAGACAGAACCCTGAACTAGAACTAGAGAGTAACAAACAGCTAAATGCATATTCACTTTCATATTCTGCTAGATTTTGCTTTTAAATTTACACTTCACCTGAATTAATCTGAATCCTACAGCCAGCACTTACACATACAAACCAAGTCTATCAGAAGTGCTGTCTCAGTGTAGTCTAGACATGCACTTTTATACCTCCTTTTTTCATCCCCAAACTCTTAAGGGCAAGGAAGATCAGAAGAATGATTGCTGTACTGTGATCAGTATCCAGATCAGCCTGGCAAAGAGGCAATTGCTGGGTTTAAGAGACTCAAACTCCTCCTTCCATTCCCAAAGGATATGCTCCATGTAAAACTCCTGAGCTGGCTCTAAATGAGTTTGCGTATACACCACACTAACATCAATCATTTAGTAACCTTTGATGAATTCCAGAGTCTTGCCCAGATCACACACAATAACTAAAAAAAGTTATTTAAAAATTACCTATCCATCTCTACATTATAAAAGTAGTTTGATCCAGCACAGTTTACAGCACTTTACAATTACCATTTTAAGCAGAGTATAATCCCAAAGAGACTGTTATTTCTGAAGGCAGTAGTTACATTAAACAAGAATTATGTGCAGACAGAACTCAAGAAATAAGCATTTATTCCCTCCACCCTGCAAGCTGCACCCATATTTCTCTTTTCTTCAAGATATGTATGATGAGTCAAGTCACACTTCAGCCTTCTTTTTTATTAACAATATTAAGTGCTGTGTCCGATTTGTCTGCTTTTAGTTTAAAAAGAAAATAACCAACAGAGAGCCTGTGCTTTTAGAGATAAAACTCTTTACTTGCTTCACATCCACCTCTTCCTGGAAAGAATTGGAGAATATGAAGAATATTGTTTATTCTCCATATTTGTGTCATATCTAATTATAAACTATGTAGAAGAAAAAAAAAACAACAACATTGTTTTTAAGCAGTATCGGTGCTTTTAAAAAAATAAATTGTTATTTCTGTTCAGCTCTTTCCAGAGATTTGGGAAAATCTCTGGAGTCAATACAGCTTCTCTCACTATACAGTATTATTCTGTGTCACTGGCTGCAAATAATCCCTTCTGAATAAGCACAGGGATGCAGAGAACAAATCAGACAAGTATGCCTTTCGAATAGTGGCTCTTTGATCTCTTTAAATGAAAGAGAGATTTTCAGACCAGCAAATGCTATGCAATATCTCTATGCTAAGGGATGTTTGTGAAGAAAAATGTTATTTAAATTATTACAATCTAGACAACTCTAGTTCCCTAGGATCAAAAATTAGTCTCTGATCATTGGATGTGAGAAGTATAAAAAAATTCAAGCTTGCTCTTCCCAGGTATACTGAGGAACAAACCCTCCTAAAGGACAAAATGATCTGATGGTCTTTCAATTCTGCTGGCCAAGATTTCACATTTATCCCTAAGTTAATTAAAATAATGTTTTCTTTTCATATTCTGATTCTTGTTGGCAATGTTCAAATCATGCTACCATGCACAGATAGCATAAGTAATACCTTCTTCATTTGGGTAAGGAGAAGTAGATTATTTTTTAAAAAGTCACTATTGCGGATATTCATGAACAGTACTGCCTCCCTGCCTATAACATGCAACACTGAAAAATCTGCTCTTCCTCTATCAAACTTCCAGCTACAGTTGCTCCAAATGCATCAGGTGGCTACCACAGTTAAAAAGATTAACTAAATTTGAAGTGCACAGAGGGAGAAAAAGGCAATCGAGTGTCGGCAAAAGACAACACTGCCAACCGAACGACCGGCTGGCAGGAAGCGGATCCCACAAGGAAGGATTGATTCCATGGAGGGCCCTGAGGGTCAGATGTTCTGAGACAGAAGAGCAGATGGCAGGCAGACTGTCGAGGTCAAATCCGTTAGATGCAGGCAGTAGAGAGGAGCACAAGACTATGCTTTGGACTCAGGAACAGCACAAGAGAGGGCACTTAGCAGGAAGGGTGCAGAAAGACAGTGGGTCGCCAGAGAGAGAAAAGCGCGCGAGATGCGCACGTGACGCGTCGGGAGCTCCGAAGGACAACCTGCAGCACGACGGGATGCTGTGCGACCGCACTGCCTTCTGATGGAGAAGTCCAGTCGCGACTCGCTTCCTGACGGCACCAACCCCCGCGTCCCTCCGCTCACGGCTGTAGGCCACGTCTCTGCCTCGAGCCGCGGCGGGCGGGGCCGCGCNCCGCGGCGCCGCCGTTAGAGGCCTGTGCCGCTCCGCCCGCTCGCGGCTGCGGGCCGCCTCCTCTGTGGCCCTCGCTCAGAGAGGCAGCGCCAGTCCCCGTCTGCCTCCCCTCCTGCTCAGCTGGCCGGTGCTTCTCGGTTCTTCACACTGCATTCACCTCCAGGCACCCGGCAGCGTATTCTCTCCTCCTCACATTCTCCCCGTTCCATCCTCACTGCTCTCACACAGCAGCCTCTTCTCTGCATCGTGTGGGCACGGGCACGCTCCTTTGCAGCCCCGGTCTCGTCTAGTAAGACCCCCTTCTCCCAGAACACAGCTAGTACTTGTCCCATACTCTCAGATCTCACTGTCTCATTCACTTGTCTTCCTATACATTTTATTTATCTAACTGTTTAGTATTCAACGATTTCTCCTTAACGCAGATCAGGAGGGAGACTCTTGGCCTCTTTCAAGTACAGCTGTTAGAGATGTGAACAAACTTCCCGTCCTCTCTGAACTCCTACTGCATCATGTGAAAAACTTCAAAAGCTTGTAAAACAAACTCAGGCCAACTGTAACACAGATAAATACATTCTGCTACCAAGGCACTTAATTATTAAAAACTATATCTGTCAACTAAACTGCCTTACACTGTCTAGGTGAGACAGAGGAAGATGTAACACATGATGCAGGCCTAAGGCATGATTTTCCCTTAGTCACTCTAGATGACTTGCTTGTCTGGAAGTCATGAGGCAAACTTCCTGTAGTGTTCTCTCACTTTTCTGTTTTTCTAGATCATATAAGCAGGTTTTGCCTTCCACAAACTTGAATGCTGCACCCAAACGATATCTGAAGTACACTAATTTAGAGAAGATAGAGTATTATCACTTGTTCTTATACATTTTTCCTTATGTCATCAGAAGAGAATTGTGTGTCCTAGCCCCACACCAGTTAAAGAAAGAAGGGGTTTATTTTCACCCGTAACTATCAATGAAAATTAGAATCAGAACTAATAATTTGACTTTTGAAATAATGCAAGATCCATTTAGCTAATTACAATTTCAGAATACTCCAATTATTAAAGGGATTTTGTTCATTTATGTATATGAACCACCTCTGGTTTAAAATACAGTGGTGAAAACCGGCTTCAAATTATTTTCTACGTCTGAACACACAAAAATTATAGTCCAAGCCCCAACATAATTTATATTCTGCAGTGGGCCCCTCAGAGCACTCATCAGAATCAGCACGTAATAGGCAGATGTCTAAATTCATACGCCATTCTGACTGCTGACATTCTCTACATCTTTATATTAGCCATTGCCTAACCTACCAAACACATTATCTTTTGCAACCCTTCCTCACCCTGTCCCCCCTTCCAAATTAGCTGACAACTTCTAAAATGTACCTTCAAACAGCCACTAGTCAGGTAGCTAAATGCATGTTAGTTCCCCAAATGAGTAATTGATGACTTCTAGCGATTCAATAGTGCCCCAAACAGATAAACCTTAATGGTGAGTAAAAAAGATTACAGTCTACACAATGTCAATTCGGGGATTGATGTTGAAACCTGAATACACCTAGTCTGCAAGTGAATGGCCTAAATTCAGATAATGGTGGACAGTCAAAAACTGGTTTCACTAGTCTTTAAGATTAGCAGCGTCAGTCTTACTGGCTGTGTGTTATCGACTCGAAATAAACCACATGGCCTTGCTCATCTTCACACATCAAGGCAATGAATCCTTAAGCATGTACAAATGGCTTCTGTATTTCATCAAAACTGAACCAATAGCCAATGCAAACATAATGTGCAAGGAAAAGAAAAATAACTTCTAAGTCATTAAAAGAGCTTCGGTTTCTGCCATAGTTTTACATGATTTCAGCAAGTAGGTTTTAAAATATTAGAAGCTACTAATCTGTGCAATATCATAGTTCTCAAAAGACAATATTTCATCCTACCTATACTCTTCTAGTTAGAACCCTACCCCTGTGTATCTCCACATACGTTTTAGGAATCAGACAATTTAGATTGGAAAAGATTTTTTTCAAGATCATAGAGTCCAACCATTAACCTCCAGGGATGGTGACTCTGCCACTTCCCTGGACATGCCATTCCAATGCTTGGCAACCCGTTTGGAGAAGAGATTTTTCCTAATATCCAATCTAAAGCTCCCTTGGCACAACTTGAGGCCATTTCCTCTTGTTCTATCACTTGTTACCTGGGAGAAGAGACAGATCCCCACCTTGGTACAACCTCATTTCAGGTAGTTGTAGAGTGATGAGGTCTCCCCTAAGCTTCCTTTACTCCAGGCTGAGTCTCTCCAGCTTCCTCAGCTACCGTCCATCAGACAGGTGCTCCAGACCCTTTCCTAGCTCTGGATGTGTTCCAGTGCCTCAATGTCTTTCTTGTCATGAGGGGCCGAAAACCGAACACAGGATTTAAGGTGTGGCCTCAGCAGTGCCCAGCACATGGGGCTAGTCACTCCCCTACATACTCGATTGTGTGCTAGAAGCACACAAAAGAGTGGAGCACCTAGTCCTGAATTTCCTAAGCCCCGGGTAGCCACAGGAGTGCCACTTTCTGTAGTGCACTTGAGAATCCCACCACAACTCTCATCAATGCTAAATAGAATATCAGCACACACTTGGTTTTATAATCCAACATTTGTATGAATCGCAGTTGAGTCACAAGAGGTTAATGCGGAAAGCTCATTCTATCCTGATGTAAAAGGAGGGGTATGTTATGAAAGCATATTTGCAGGGAGTGCTCCCTTGGTAAAGGATGAGGAGGGAAGCCTGAGGGTTGTCTACGGAATGTACAATATCACACTCAAAATAACTATGAAGAAAACAACGAAGCAAGGAAGTTCGTAAGAGTAATTCTCATGGGAGGAGACAATGAAGAAACTGTGATCTCTCCTGGGAAAACAGAAACGGCAGCACAGAACAAACCTCGACCGTAGAAACCGATTCATAAGTTGAAGTCCACTGCTCAGGTCCTGCTCCTCCGGACAGCCAGTGCAGCATCCACGCCTGCAGGATCCAGCCCTGCGCTGCACTCTACGCAAGCAGCGCAAAGCTCGTGCTGATGCCTTGTGAGACCCCGGGGCCCCGCTCCGAGCCGGCGCCGCGGAGCCGCGCTGCACGCGGCCGGGGCCCCTGCGCGGAGGAACCTGTAGCGGAGGGGGAGAGTCACCGCGGCGGCGATAGGACCCAGGGCGCGCCCCGTGTGGCAGGGCGGGGCGAGCAGCCACAGACCCGCCGCGCGNGGGAGCCCCCCCCGACCGGCGGGACCAGACGGGCTGGGGCGGGTCTGCGTGGGCACACGGGGACAGCGGGCTGCGGTCCGTCGCGAGCACGGGCATCCTCACGCTGAGGCGCGGGACGTGACTCAGGTACTGAGGCGGAGCCGTCGTGCGTGATGCTGCGGAGTGCTTGCCTGGCGCACGGGGACGAACGCCGTGGGGAGCGCGGGGTGGGGGGTCTGGAGCCGGGCGAGCCGAATTCAGAGCGCCGGGCTGACCGAAGGCTCTCCTCTGCGTGGGGCTCTCAGGGCCCAGAAATGCGCCCGAGCGCCGTCCAGGCTTTGGGCAAGCGCGATGCGGGAGTCGCGGGTTCGTCTCTCGCCTAGAGGCTGCGCTGGCCGCCGATGGGGGGGTGGGCACAACGCCAACCGTCCTCTCACCCCTTGGCACCACCCCACGAGGGTCGGCGGGGCGCCGTCCCGCCGGCTGCGTTTCTCCCCGCTCATGGGGCCAGGCGGGCTCACCTCTTCGTCGGGAAACCCGCGTTGCCGTACGGGTCGCCCAACGCCCTCATCGCCGTGGGCCTGAAAGCGCTGTCCGGGCGCTGAGCGGTGCTGGCCACCGAGCCCCCTTCCGCCTGCTACGAGAAAGTGCTGCCCCCGGCTTCCCCTCTGGCAACCGGGTCACGCCTAGGCGCGTAGTGCCGGCTGCCCGAGGGCACGTACAGTGCCACACCGGTGGCTCGTGGGACACCCGCGAGCTCGGTCTTTGTTCCCGCCATTTGTGGCCTCAGACCGTTACTGGGCGACGAGGGTCTTGGCGAAAGCCTCGCCTCCGCGGTCCCTTCGCTACTGCTCACCTCCTGTTTCAGCGTCGAGCCCCGGGAAGTGAATTTCGGGGTTCTTTGTCATAGCGGTGACCGCTCAGGTCCGTCAGAGCGAGCGACGCGCAATCTGAGGGACCATTCCCTCATAAGGACATGGTCGCAGCTCCAGGCATGAACTCCGTTACCCGGTTCAGCAAGCACACTAAGAACGGTGGGGCGCCCGGGCGCGGAATCGCGCGGCGTCTGCCTGGTCTGCGTGAGCGTCGGCTGCGGCGGCGACCCAAGCGCTCCGCGGAAGCCGTCTCGGCTGAGGGCTGCGCGTGCTACGTGCCCGCGCCGGAGCGCCGCGCGAGCGCTCGTGGCCGTGGCGACGCCGCGACCGCCACCATTGTATTCCCAACCCCGCTCCTCTCCCCGCGCGGCGGCCGCCGCAGCCCCTCTCCATCTCTTGGGAAAGAGCCCTTTTTTGATCGCTGCTCGCAATCCACCTGGAGAGGTCTGCGGCTTGCCTTCTAAGCAATTCTATGCAGAGAAGAAAAAGCGCACAAGGCTGGAATTGAATTTCAGTAATTTAGCTTCCTCACAGGTGCAGACCGTTAGCACTAATGGTAATGCTCTCCTCTTGGGCAAACCGTTCAGTTTAGGATGTCACGGAGTAAAGTCGTGTACGGTTTTGCAGCGTTTATTTCAGAGGAAGCAGTGTGGCAGTCAGCCGTTTTAAAATGTAAACCAGAATCTATCAGTGCAGTACACCTCTTGTGGTTCAGTCAGAAGTATAACTCAAGGTATATAATAGAAATAAGAAGGTGGCATTTTAAATTGAGACTGAAGTGGCAATTCACATATCTCAATGTATGACACTCTATTATGCAGCTGCACTGTCTAAAGTGATTGTGTAAAATGACACCTCTGAGCCAGACGATCTTTTCTCACTTTATTCAGCTACATGTGCTCACCTAGCTTGAATGCGTGCAAGCACTTTATGTATTATGGTAGTTCCATGGTATTCTGCAAAAATAAGCACAGATGCCCAGCTGGTGACAGGACTAGACCCTTAATTAGTATTTATCTAGCTCTGTCACTTTTTGGTTTTATACTAAACAATATAAGGACACTTCTCCACTATAAGCAATTGGCAAGTATTTCTGTTCTTCTAAAGCTTCAACACATTGCAAAGCCATCATAGCTGCAGGGCTGAAATTAATTTTTATGATACGTGAAAATTAAGTGTAAGTTGTTCCTAACTGAAGTTGGGATTCTGCAACTTATATTTTTGAAAGCATATGGAAAACAGTCAGATAATTGCAATACAACTGAAGGCATGCTTGTCACTTTTCTGTGAACACAGAAAGGGCATGTGCTCTCTGGCATTAAGGCGCTGCTGTGATACTGACATTAGTGAGCTTACGGTAATGGATGTGGTGTAAAAAAATCCACAGACTTCTAGCAAAATAAATCCACTTCTCTAGAAACTGGGCATTTGATACAGATACAATAACTCTGGAGGTCAACAATGCTATTGCAATACGACTAGTATATTTGTTTTCCCAAATAATATAAAGAGCGGGGTTCTAACATTTTCATGATATAAAATAAAGCAAGCAAATAAACAGTCACAATTTTTCCTATAGAGCACTTCACCCAGATAATAGAATTTAGACCTGGTAAGTGTTATCTGCTACACTTAAAATTGCAGTGTGAGTTTACTGTCACTTCAGTCTGCTAATAACATCTGATGAATGTTTCTCACTGTGCTGCAGCAGTGAACAGTTAAGATGTTTTGAGGCTAAATGCAGACTGGAGACTGGTTAATAGTCAAGAGCTGGTATGGAGCACCACTTGCAGCTACAGACAGCACAGAATTATCCTAGGAGTTCTGAGAGGGAGATGAGAGAACGGGGGAAACTGGCAAACTCTTAAAAAAGGCAGCAGATCTGAAAAGTTGTCTCAGTTGAAACGGAGGAGGCCAAAATGGGACAGTGGCAGTCACTGTGAGGCCTTGCAGGGAGGACAGGAGGTCAGGATAGGCATTGGTAAATATGGTAATAGTTTTGTAAGGAACAGAAGTTTGCAGCAGCCTTTGGAACGAACATATAGTTCAACTGGCTGATATTTAAGCAGGTAAGCCACAAGAAATGCACTAGTGGGTTATACCAGTGGCCCATCTAAATGGCTTCTATGAGGTACCTGAGTTGTAATAAAATCTGATCTAAAGATATATGCATTTGTACTTTGGAGAATCAAGAAGGAATTAAAGTCATGCTGAATAGGCAGATGTCAGTGATGTCAATGCAAAGGGTAGTTGTTCTATATGTAGAGGGCTATCATAAGGGTCTGGAGAATATTAAAATAAAAATGTTTTTTCAGGAATAATTTCCTGCAAAATTTCTGTAGAGTTGGTTAGTCCTAGGAATCTTCACTTAAAACCATGAATAAATTGCATATTTTGTTTAGTCTGCTTAGATTTTAATACCCTTGGGCAAATACACGAAGTTTATAACTCCTATTAACACAGTGTTGAGCAGTTTATGCTTTTCAATGTATTCATACCCCCAACACCCTACGAAGAGAGAATCATTATTTTCTTTGTTTCACAGATAAGAAAACTGAAGAAGGATGTCTACATTTCTTACCTTAAATAATCTTCCTTATTTTGTAATTATGTATTTCTCAGCCAGGTGGGGTTCCAGACTGAAGTCTAGGCTGAACCGGGTTCCCTACTTGGAAGCTTATGTTCTCTTTTTGATAACCGCCTTTTATTTGTATCATAGAAATTCAAGGCTGTGTAGATTTCAGCCATAGTTAGAAGAAATTAACTATTCTTGAGAATTTTTGAAATTAATTCTTCTTGCAAACAGGAAGTTCTCAAGCTAAATAGGTCAGTGTACATGCTCATAAATGTACTTCCTACCCATACTGCTGACCATGAAGTACAGCTATGTTGCCAATAAGAGTATTGGCTAAACACAAATAATAAATTCTTACCATTTCTAGCTGCTCCTGTTTATAATACAAATGTTCTCCTTTTATATACACCATCCCAGAAACCACACCATCACACCACCCACAATGCTACCCGCAGTCACCTAATATTTCCTCCTAACTGAGTCTATATTAGTTTCCATGATGACAAGAAGATAATATCAGGAAGAAACCCCACAGATTTAACTACATTTACTACCTTTGTTTTACACATTACCAAAGCAAGAACCCATCATTACAGTAGGAATCTCGAATAAATACTGACAATACTATCATGTCTGTTGTGGAGATATGAAACTGAGCCGCAGCATGTTAAATGTAATCCTTTGCCTCTAAATAGGGCTGAGCTGGCAAAAGCAGAAAACAAAGCAAGCTGTTGCAATAGTTAGGCAGTAGCCTCCTGTCTTAGTAGGCCTTGACAGCATCCCAGCACTGTAGCGAAATCCTAAGTAAAAATCTTGCCAGTGCAGATCAACCACAAGCCTGCCTCTTCTAAAGGTGGTACCCCTTGTCTGTACATTTCACACAGGAATCTCTGCACTACTTTCTTATTATTTCTTAAGAAGGCGAATACAGTCTTAGCCTAGTAAGGCACAACACAACAGGATGAAGTGCATCCTTGCTGTGTTTATGGAGACAGGGTTAATTTAGTTCTGGTTAATGGTCTTTTAATTTTGATGTGTTAACATGAACAACCAATGGACAAAACCAGATGAATAACATTGATTGTAGAATCATAGAGTGGCTTGGGTTGGAAGGAACCTTAAAGTTCATCTTGTTCCAACCTGCTGCCATGGGCAGGAACACCCTCCGTTAGACCAGGTTGCCCCAAACCCCCTCCAACTTGGCCTGGAACTTTTCCAGGGATGGCACAGTCACAGCCTCTCTGGGCAACCTTTGCCAGGGCCTCATCACCCTCACACTAAAGAATTTCTTCCTAATACCCAATGTAAACCTACTGTCAGTTTGAAGCCATTCCCCCTTGTTCTGTCACTACATGCCCTTGTAACAAGTCCCTCTCCTGCCTTCTTGTAGCCACTTCAGGCACTGGAAAGGTGCAAAAAGGCTTCCCCAGAGCATCCTCTTCTGCAGGCTGAACAATCTGAATTCTCTCAGCCTTTCCCTTTAAGAGAGCTGTTTTTGATGAATGTGTGTGCAAATGTGAACCAGTCTTAAAAGGATGGCACTTGAAGGTCTGGTGTGCCACTTTATAGTGATTTTTAGCCAAATGTGGTAGTAGACATGATGTAAAGAAGAGTAAATGGATATTACTGTGTGTTTCCCTGTAGGCCTATTTTTATGAAATGCTGTAAAGTAGGCCAGGTTCCCCCAAATCAGCAAGTCTAGCTCTTTCATCACAGCAAAACATAAAACCGTTTTTAGAGACCGTTCCTCACGGCAAAGCTGGTAAGTTCCATAAGGCAGGTGGAACAGAATATGTCTCTTACAGGCTGACTTGCTCTGTTGGGCATGGAAGAGCCCAAGAACGGCGAGGAAGGCGGATGTTTCCCTCTCTTGCGGGAGCACCGGGCTCCGGCAACCGGGGTTGCGAGAGCTGGGCGGGGGTGCGGCCCCGGCCCCGCCCGCGCCGCGCGCGCAACTCGCGGGCAGCGCCCGCCCTTCGCCCGNGGGGGAAACGGCTCTTCCTCCGAGCCGCGTCCGCATCAGACTCGGTGCGCCGGGCGCCGAGTTGACTTCTGTTCCTCCCGAAAAGCTCGGACAGTTCTCTTCTGGAAGGAACAAGCGTGCCGCCAAGTAGTTCTTAACGGTGTTTCTTCTCAAAGTCATCCGCCGCTTCATATGGCGTGGATGTAGTTTGCCATCGGGGTTCAGCACCGTAGGTCTGCAGAAGTGTAGACGCAGTAAAGGAGACTGTCCAAGCCTGTGCGCAGAGGTGAATGCCATAAGGCACTGAATGTCCCCATCCAGCACTGTGTATGCAGCCCGGAGAGATTGCCAGCTGCTATTTTTCAACAAAGCATACTCATATATTATTACTAACTTTGTGTTGCTATTAGATGGGTAACGGAAACAAACAAAAACTGCCCAACCCTTTCCCCAACATTTAAAACCTTCACTCCAAATGAAATGTTCTGAGAACTTGGAAGCAGTGTGAGTGACAACGCCTCCTGCCTCCTGGAGTCCTTCAATTTTACATCTTATTCCTGTTCTTTATACATTTGAGCCGAGATACATAATATTACAGAGTTGCCACTGCCACAAGCATTTCCCCTTTGTGCGCCTACTCTGTGCTGTCTGGTTATTGCTTTAAAAAAATAATTCTTTATTTGAAGAATGCTTTATACCTTGTGTCAAAAAAAAGCTACTGGGAAAAAGTTTTGAAGGGTGGACAGATCCCAGTGTTGGGAGTCTTGGTAGAGATACATCTTAAGACTTTCATTTAGCAACTCAAAGCCTGCTGCAGAAATTGCTGAGTCTACCAAGCTGTGCATTTTTACGTACTCTCACAGCAATCAGCAAATGAACCATCTGTAGCCACAGACACCTTGACGACTAGTTTTGTGGAGGTATTCTGTTTCCCTTCTTGTTAAACTATTTTATGTTCTAGTTGTTTGGACTTAGGACAAACTGTTTTCTGTTTATATTTGATTTCCAGAAAACAAGAGGTGAAGCCAATACTGTGAGGCTCACTGTCCTCATACAGGCCAAGGCATTAGAACAGCCATAGTCATGGCCAGATTTATTTCTGTATCATGTATATAAAGTTGTTTCTTCCAAGAAGTAGGAGTGGTGGTCTAAATACCACAGTAAGTACATCCATACCAGCCTATTAACAATCCTGCGTTTGATGCTCAGTTGT
Source organism: Melanocharis versteri (assembly GCA_013397845.1). Classification (NCBI taxonomy): domain Eukaryota; kingdom Metazoa; phylum Chordata; class Aves; order Passeriformes; family Melanocharitidae; genus Melanocharis; species Melanocharis versteri. Next base: position 40,146 of record VZTG01000567.1, on the reverse strand, counting down.
CTAGACAAGTATGCATCAGATTGTTGTGTCATATATAGCCTGGTTCTGAAATGGAGCTGTAAGAATTACATAGTTCCCAACTTACAACAAGCTTTGTGCAGGCCTGTAATTGTTGAAAACAGATGCATTCTTTACTCATATGCAACTGTGCTTGCACTCTTCTTTTAGATACCACTGAAAAGAAACACTGACACAATCAATTGCACTTTAAAGAAATGGCCAATTTTTGTACACATAAGATTTAATGTGTACGTTCCTTGTTTGTAGGTCACTTTAACATTTTCAAGACTTGTGTAGAGCACATATCCTACGCAAACCTAGCTGTTGTGATGCAGTAACTCCCTGCACTCCTCACATACAGAGACACTTCATGTGCCTTTTCAGTGTCTTATTTACCCCCACATTTACCCCTTTTAAAACCTGGCAGCATTACTGCCTAGAACGTAACATTATAATGGCAAAAGATTTTAATTTTTAGATGCAAAGGTACTTATAGCTGCATACAGAAAATGTGAAAAATGTGATTCATCAATTATTACTTTTTCTTACCGATCATGTATTAACTGAGCATTGCTGCAATTACTAACTCCCGGCATCCACAAAAACAGCTCATGGAGATTTTCATTGCAGTTTAGCTGACGAACTTACTTTATGTGTGAAAAATGAGAGCTCATCATCATCTCGAAGGGATCTTTCTATCTTTTCAAGATAACAGTATATCAGGGCTCTACTGCTGTCCTCAGTGGGGAATAAAAAGTCTGGGTGATTAGTCCACCATTTCACAGAACACTTGTGATGCACCAGGCCTCCTAAGTGAATAGGCCAGGAGCTTCATCTAACAAGGTCTTATGTAAAAAATCCTGCAGACTTTAATGCAGTAATTATTACATATTTGTGAAAGTCAGATACACCCCTGAACTGCTGCAATGGCTTCAGTTTTTCGACGAAACAGAGATTTGGATGAAATCCAGTTCTCACTTTGAGAGCTGTGAGGAGACATTAATTTAAAACTCAGCTCTGTGCATCTAACTTTCATGTATTTTTGCAAGCTTTGTAAGAACTAAACTCAAACAAGGAATAGTTAAAATTGCACTGCATCTTCAAGACTTTTATTTAAAGTAGTTCCATGCCTTAATTTTAATGGTAGCACAATTTTATAGACACTAATTGCTTTTTGTTTCTTAGGGAACACACGAGCTTCTTCATCATGGGAGCTGTAGTAGCTGATGATGGTCCATCAGGTGTTAAAGCCCCTGATGGAGGCTGGGGCTGGGCTGTCCTTTTTGGCTGTTTTATCATCACAGGATTCTCCTATGCCTTTCCTAAGGCAGTTAGTGTCTTCTTTAAAGAACTTATTCGGGAATTTGGCATTGGATACAGTGACACTGCATGGATTTCCTCCATTCTGTTGGCCATGCTTTATGGTACAGGTGAGTAGTTATCTGGTTTTGAAACAGTATTGTGTCATACAATTAAATTTGTAAATCTTATAGCCATTTACAGTGTGTATCATCACTGCATATCATTACTCGTGTGCAAGTAAGGCATTTCAAAGAAGAATTACTATTAAATCACATAGATCAAAAGATTATTCAAGCCCATTCAGCTTGGATTTAAAATTACATCTCTGTAACTCAGTAGTTGCTAAAGATGATGAAAAAGAGAAATCACGAGGGACTCTGAAGACAAAAAAGGCTGAAGTATTTGACTACAGATGAAAGGACATTTTTCCTGATTGGCTTGAGTGTATGTACAAAGTACAGAATGAGTCAGAATCACTGAGGTTGGAAAGACCCTAGACCTTTATGACCATTGATTCCAACCATGAACGTTACACTCTGAAGTCCGCCAAAGAAATACAAAGTGTCATAAAACAAGTTGCAAAAGTTGGTTTATCTTAGCAGCTGTAACTTGCTTTTCTTGCCTAGGTCCACTTTGTAGTATATGTGTCAATCGCTTTGGTTGTCGCCCGGTCATGCTGGTGGGTGGCCTTTTTGCTGCAATGGGGATGGTGATAGCTTCCTTCTGCACAAGCATCATTCAGATCTATCTAACTGCAGGTGTGATTACTGGTAAGTACCGAAAATGAGTTAACTTATGCCTTAGCTTTATGCTGAAGTTTCGTGTAAGTGAAAAATACCTGAAGCATCAGGATCACCCAACTGGGCTTTTATAAAGACAGCAGATAAATGCGGACTCAAAATGTCATTTATTTTTGTTTTGAATGTTTAACAGTGTGAAGTGCAATCATAAAGTACAAGAATACTATGGGGGTAGAATACTTTGTGTTATCTTAGGATTTTTTTGTCCATTTGGAATAAAACTATTTTATCTTAGGTCATGAGTCAGAAAAACTGTAATTAGAGTATCTTTAACAGTGATATTGTAGGCCAGTATTAATTTTTATGTACCCTCCACTACAGGTTTGGGCTTGGCACTAAACTTTCAGCCTTCACTCATCATGTTAAACCGTTACTTTGACAAACGCCGGCCCTTAGCCAATGGGCTATCTGCTGCTGGGAGTCCAGTGTTTCTTTGTGCTCTCTCACCGTTGGGGCAGATACTACAACATGAGTATGGTTGGAGAGGAGGATTCCTCATCCTGGGTGGGATGCTGCTCAACTGCTGCGTATGTGGCGCACTAATGAGACCTTTGGAGCCACCCAAAAAGGCTGAAGCTACCAAAGAGCCAGCTGAGAAGAAAGTGAAGAAAAAACTTCTGGATTTCAGTGTGTTTAAAGATGGTGGTTTTGTAATCTATGTGCTAGCAGCATCTATCATGGTGCTTGGCCTCTTTGTTCCCCCAGTGTTCATTGTGACTTATGCCAAGGATTTAGGGTATCAAGACACCAGAGCAGCTTTTCTTCTGACTATTCTGGGGTTCATTGATATCTTTGCTCGGCCAATCTGTGGAATGGTAGCTGGTCTTAAATGGGTTAGACCACGCTGTGTCTACCTCTTCAGTTTTGCTATGATTTTTAATGGCTTTACAGATCTCATGGGTTCTATGTCTGTTGATTATGGGGGACTGGTGGTCTTTTGCATTTTCTTTGGCATTTCTTATGGAATGGTAGGTGCTCTTCAGTTTGAAGTTCTCATGGCTATTGTTGGCACGCAGAAGTTTTCCAGTGCTATTGGTTTAGTGCTCCTGGCAGAAGCTATGGCTGTTCTGATTGGTCCACCATCAGCAGGCAAGTATGCCATTTAGTTCAGAATTTAAAATTGTGTGCATTGCATCCATTTACACAAAATATAAGGGAGCAGAGAAAAAGACTTGAGTCATTTGAGAAATGCAGATTGTGCTAGTGTTGCACATGTTTCAAAGGCTTTCTGGAGTTACACTCTGAAATAGTCCAAGAAGGGGTGGAATGAACATTTTCCTTCTTGGATCTATTTCAGGATTGGTTAAATTGCCATCTGGAGATGCTGCTATTTCTCCTCTGAAAGCCTGCACTGAACCTCTTATTGGTAGATAGCTGACTGGGATTCAGAATATGAAACCTGTCAATTTTCTTTGGGAAATACTAGGATACATTCTCTATATCCACGGTAGATTTGGAGGAGGAAAGAAAACATCTGAAGGAAGAAAAAAAATCTTACAAGGAGGACTATAAAACTGGACTGATTCAGGGAAGGGAGAGTGCTTCTATTGCACATTTCATAACCCAAGAATAAGGGGACATGATAAAATAGTGAAATTCATTAATTTGAAATCAAAATGCAAATTAATTACTAATCAAAGAATATACATTTTACAGACCCTGAGCTGAAACACACTTTCCCTCCCAACACCCACCAGGTCACTGCCATAAAATGTTTACTGTTTATACCAGACACTAAAAACACCAAGTATTTTTGACAGAACCCCCTCCATGGGAAAACCAGTACCATGCACTACTTCCTCTGATCTTCAGGTTTGGAGAGGCACTTCCTTCATATCCTCCCACCTGTTCTTTCACATCCACCAAGTCCTGTGAAAATTTACCTTTAGCAGTGTCAGAATCAGTCAGTTACTCCAGACTGACTATTGAATAAGATTTGCATTTTAAGCAGACAGTGCACTGCCCTTGTAGAAAGGTAAATGAGATTGGCAGCAAGAGGATAATGATGATCAGATCATGATACACATGACACAGATCTCATCCATGGATGCACACATTTTTATCTGAAATACAAAGCACATGTTCGATCTCTTGCATCTGAAGGCGAAGCTGGTTTTATTTCAGATGAACTGCATGCCTCTATGTGTGCAGGGGAGTATGTGTTTTGGGATGTCATGTAATGTCAGTGACTGTTAAACGCAACTGAAATAATTGAGAAATATTTTGTTATAAACTTGTTAAAATCCTATTTCAAAAAACTTGGTTAGATAGCCATAGTGATTCTAGACAGGAAAGTCAAAATGTTTTAAAAAAGCAGAAAAATATTCACTGCAAGATAATCACTTTTGTTAATTACCTGGAATGTTGCCTTTTTCAGGAAAACTCCTGGATGCAACGAGGAGGTACATGTTTGTTTTCATTATTGCTGGAATTGAAGTTACCACCTCAGCCCTTGTATTGGCCTTGGGAAATTTCTTCTGCATTAAGAAAAAAACAGAAGAACCACATACAAAAGAAGAAGCAGCAGAAAGAGAGGAATTAAACAAATCTGAAAACAAAACTCCTGAAGATGCCAAGGTGGACTCCATTGAAGTGGAGCAGTTTCTGAAAGATGAGCCTGAAAAAAATGGCGAAGTTGTAACTAACCCAGAAACATGTGTGTGAGCATGACAAGGAACTGTAAAGTGTTCAGAAAAGAAAGATTTTCAACACTATTTATTTTAGAAACAGAAATAGTTTAGGGCTGGGCCATCTGCTTTAGTAACTGGGGGCTAGTCAGCTCATCAAGTCTCTTTGTAAGCTGATTAGCTAGAAAACATCTTACTGGAAAATTAGCTTTATCAGTAAAAGGTGGAACATTGTGGTTACACATTTTATGTAAACTAAAAAGCTTTTATGAACACAAGTAGGCTCTTGCTATGCACCACCAGAAACTGCTCACTTGGAAGATATAGGAAAAGCATACTTTAAGAAAAGTGGAATTACATGTATGTTTTCAGACAATATTGATGAAATCGCTGTGTTGTGTGGCTAAATATAATTTCCCTATGGTCTCTGTGAAGGGAAAAGAGCTCGAGATGGATAAAAATCTCAGGAACTTAAAGGTCTCCATTAGGTTTTTGAATTTCTTACCTTCTTAGATTAACTGGCTCAGCCCTAATTTAATTTTGATAATATATGTAACTTTGATTTATGTAAATGCATTTCTGCCTAAACCTGTAACCTTTGCAATTATCATCTGGAAATCCTGTTTTTGGAAAGGCACATTACAGATAGCGTCCTCAGCAGATCACACAAGTGGTATTCCAAGGTTGTACTAAAAGAAAAAAAAAGGAGCAGAATGGATCCTGACAGACCTTAAGTAAACAAAATCAGCCCACAATTCCATACACTGTTTTCAGTAAAATTTCCCTAGAGCATTGAAAAATATTACAAGTAACATGGAGAAGATGATTATTAGGTTTAGTAGAATATTCTGAAGAAGTGTCCACTTTGCATATAAAAGAAATGGTGCAAGTTTCCAGATGACCTATAGAATGGGTGGACTTAGGGAAGAGACTGAACTACTTTGAGACATGTTAGTCATCCATAAAATGCAATGTTAGCATCACGAGAAGGTTTTAACATGTTTGGTTTTGAGGTTTTTTTCTTCCTCATTTATCCCACTTCCCTACCCTCTGACTTAATCTATGGAAGTTCAAAGTATCATTCTTGCTGGTTGAGGAAACTTGATAGAACTGTTCTTCATATTTATGATGGCACGGTACTGAATAGAAAAGGAAGGCATTCTATTTTTTTTCACCCAAAACCACTCAAGAAATGCAGTTTTTTAAATACAAAATCATGCTACTGCAGCCCACCTCTCAGATCCGCTTATAAAAAGCTGTCTAGGCTTTGTAACTGCAGTAACAATCTTCAAAACAGACTAACTGTAACAGATTCCATTTTCTTAGTAGCAGCAAAGGAATATTGGCTGTCAGGTGCCAAAATTGTTCCGCTTAGTAACTGAAAACTAAAAGACCTTCACACCTTAAAACTCTGTATCCCCTTTAAATTTTTAACAGAAACAAAGTGCCAAAACCATGAACCACTCTCTAATGAACTGTCTCAGATACTGGCTTCCATTTTGGAAGTTTCTTTAAAATGGTTTTGCATTGCTGGGACAACCTTGCATAGAAATTGGAAAGCTAGAATCATAACTTTTAAAAGAAATGAATGCTGCACAGAATAAACTGTTTTTATATCCTATGTAGTGCATTATTTTAAAATCTTTAATTAATTTAGTGCCAGCAATTGTAGTGAATGACATTTCCCAGTTGTAACAGTGTACTCACTGAACTTAGCTCCAGTTTACTAAAGACTAAATTGGTACTTGAAACACAACACTGGTAGCCCTGGAAGGCAAGAGAAAAACTGAATCCACAGAGTAATTTATTATATCCTTGGAGGCTGCTTCAGATGATACATGAAGGCCTGATACAGCTTTCAGATTGTAGTTCCCTGTTGTTTCAAAAAGCAAAACCTAGAAACCTTTCCAAAGGTGAATTCAGATTCTCAGATAGCCATTTTTGTCTGTGTGTTTAGATCACTGGAATTCTTTGCTAGATAATGCTATGCTGTTATCACAGAACTAAATGGCTATCCCTTTGACCTCAGGTTTTGGCACAATTTTCTGTTTCTGTACATTCTGCAAATTGTCTAGACTGCTTCATATGTGGCAGAATGTCATTTGTGCTTATCACACTGACTTTCCAGACTATGTTTCATTTTCCATACACAATACTTTTACGGTTAGGCTGAAAACAAGAAGTTTTATGTCATAATTTCACGCGATTTGAGGCAGAAGAGGAAGTTAGGAAGACAAGGAGACACGTTTCAACAAGAAACCATAAATAATCTCGTAAGTAAAACTACCATTCACAGAAAGGCCTTATTTGCCTATACAAGTTATTTTCTTCAACTCAAAGATCAATTACTCTGACCGGGACTGCCAATGCTCTTGTGCTGTTTTCAGCACAGACCTACCAATGGATTGCAGTACTTATGACAGCAGGAGATGCTTACTGAATGAGAGTGGTCAAGTCACAGGACTCCTTTGTTGACTGTGAGGGAAAAAAGGGTTAGAATTTAATTCACTAAGCAGTTTAAAAAGCCGTATGAGCAGTATAAAGTCTTTTACCATTTTCATTAATTACAAGAAGCATCAATACAAAGGTGAGAAACTCCTAATGCAGCTCTCTTAGCAACATCAAAACTGGCAGGCTTGAGAATACTTCAGAGTTCTAGAGCCAGTTGAACTCCTTGCTCCCATTCTGTCCCATTCAAGGGTAACACCCAAGCGTGTGCTAGCCCTCCAGTCCTCTTTCTGTTCAGCTGCCTTTATCTTCTTGGAAAGAGATTTGTTATACTGATGGGAAGGAAACCTCCAGATCCCGAAGCTGGACACCTGCTGGTGACTATACTAGACTGTGCTGAAGCATGTACCCAATTGCTCCTATCGACATGGCTGCTAAGGCCTTCACATTGACCTCCTGTTTTATAGACCTCTTTCCTTCCTCCCCAGTGTGTTAAAAAACCAAAACCAACCAAAACCAAACTCCACAAGCAGCCAGTCCTTAGGATCCCAGCACTGTCCAGCCAGGCTCCTTTTTAATTTAACTCTGCTTATTGTAAATATTTAAATAGATTGATAAATATAAAAAACATGTATTTTGTATATTTAAAAGCAAGGAATTGATTTAAAGTTCCTCCAGGTATTTTGGTACTGTATTTCTTTAATCTCAATACCACTGAGATGCCCTTAAGAGCAGTCTGCGAGATGCGCTCTTCCATATATTTTGAGGATGCATACGGTTGAAGCCATAAAGCATTGCTAAAGAGACATTAATTGGTCAGGGTTACAGGCAGAACAGTGTCATGCAACATCTACCCAGATGAACCTTTTTTTAACCTTCACCCGACTAAAATTTTGTGATTTGGAAAAAAGAAAAAGGAAGGGAATATAGGTAATTATGCAACTGAATTGCCAAGCATCCAAAGATTACAGCTTACTCCTGCATCATAGGCTATTGAAAGAAATGTAATTTCTTTAGACACACAGTTCATGAATACATCTAAGAAGTCTGGAAAGTAAACAATCAAAGAACCAAAAGACAGTTTTCAAAGATTATTTCTCTGACAGTAGTGAATGGTCTTTTACCCTGCAGGCTAGCAAAATTTTTAAAGCATTTTGGATCCTCATACATTCTATAAATCGTGTAATATAGGGTTTATGGTTAAAATATTGTATGATTGATTATGTAATGGATCCTAGGAAAATAAGGACCTGATGCAAGGAGATGAAGTGTGTATAAATGCCAGTAATACAGAGACTAAATAAAAAAAGTATACATGTGTTTGCACATATGTATTAACATATGTATGTGTGTATATATATATATATGTATGTGTGTATATATATCTCTCAAACATGCAAAATACCTGTAGATTAGAGACAGTTTGCCCATTTATTAGACAATGAGCAGAGTTAAAATTAATTTTTTCCTCCTATACAAAGGTAAGTTCGCCTTTTTGAAAATTCTAAGTGAAATATTTTGTAGCTATTTGGAGCCTAGAAGACCTCAGCAGAACTAGAAGTCTTAAAGTGATGCAGCTATCTGTTTAAAGCTAAACAAGATCCCTGAAGTTAAGACTTGAGATGGTATGAAGGTATGGTATAAAGGACTGGAAAGATCTCGTGCTAATATTAAACTCCATCCACACAAACGTGTACTAGGCAATGTAGAATCATTCTCTAAAAAGAAATTAGAACATTCCCCTAATCAAGCAACCAAACTTCAAAATGAGAAAGCAAAATTCACATATGCACCTTTGGTACATCCCAAAGAAAATGTTTAGTTTGGTAGACAATCATAAACAGAAGAACTTCAGAATGCAAACTCTTACATGTTACAGCAGTAAGTATTGACTCGTGTATGTGTGTCTGTGTCTCTTCGCCACACTTGTCTTTAGGATTATGGGAATACACTTCAATTTTGTGCAAGATGACATTTTGTTTCTTGTTAATGCACTTTAATGTAATGTGTATATTTATACTTAGATTTTTTTTATGCTTTTCTAGCAAACTGTTGCAAATGTAGTGAATAAATATCTGGTTGTCAAAAACTGTGGGTTTGAGAAAATAAGCTCAGAAAAAATTAACTTTTAACACCCCAGTATGGGCATTGGCCTTCATTTGCACATGCCTATTAAACAGCTACACAGAGACAAGAGTGTTTACAGAGAAGAGTTGACACTTAGCTGACAGGCAGCCAGAATTTAAGGTGGGCAAGGGGACTGCTTTTGACATGACTCATAGTTCGGCCAGTTCCAAAATGGGTATGTGCTCCTGCTGTAAATGATCCTGAAGACTATTTTAAAGCAGCATCTAATTTAAAGTAACAGCTAATAATTTTGTGCCGTGCTGTGTAAAAAATATTAATGTTCTCCTCTGAATAGTGCTCCAGGCTTTGTCTGCAGGTAAAGTTTTATGAATTCTCATGACTTATAAAGCCCAGAATGTTCCGAATACCGACATGCCAGCAAGCTGTCTTTACCGTCAAGTGATGCTCTCTGGAACTTGAAAGCTCCTAAGAAAACACAGTGTAATAATACATTTATATTTTGGTTTTCTGGCTCCTATGGTACCTCAGCTAGGACTGGCTCCTCAAGGTATAATCTCAAGGCTACACCCAAGTGAATCAAATTACAAGCTCTTCAATATAGCAAGACCTATATTTTGCGATCTAGAAGACTGACACCTACTTGTGCTTAATTCTAAGTATCTCTGGCAAGAAATTTTTGAGAAATCTCCCTAAGGTCAGCTTCAAAAGTTTCTCTGTATATCTGCACTGAAAAGGTCATAGGTTGAGGTAACATAAACCCCCATGTTTGAATAGATACATGATTACCTTCTTTACACTATTTAGTTAAATCGGCAAGACTTAAGGTGCAATCAAATGCTTTGCCACTCCAATGGCCAGATCAAGCCATATGCTGCTTGGAATTAACATTACTGGGTGGACTGAAATGACAGAACTTATTAGCATGCAGTCAGCCCACCATTGTGACAGAAAACCAGACCTTATCTTTGTCTCTGGTTCTCTTTGAGCCTGAAAGAAGGAAGTAGGGCCATTCACTGTAGGGGAAAATGGGCTCGACCTGAGTTGCACAGCTGTTGTTCCCTGCTGCTGGACCTGTTGAATGAAGTACTCTTCTTCTTGTGGAAGAGTAAACAACCTTGACAATGGCAGAGGCACTGCATATGAGAAGGAACAGCTTTGGAATGGATTGTTTTAGCAGCTTTCTCAGGGCTTCTAGAATAGAGCTAATCTTTGTGCCAGTAGGAAAAAGGTGTAGCTACTAAAAAGCATTAAAATGTTTATGCTCTTAAAAGTGTTTTGCTAGCGGCACAGTCTGCGAGATCAGCAGCCCTGTATTTGTCTGAGAAAGTATGGTGAATTAGAGAAAGAGTAAAAAGCTACTTACCTCTGGTTATACACTGTTAGTTCCTTGACTGATCTCCGTATTTGCTTCATCATGTCAGCAACATTTCAGCTGGCAGCCTTCCTCACTACTCCCAGATGAATACTTCAGAGCATTAAGAAAGGATAGCTCTTGCTCTTCTGACTTTTCATCTACTACTCTTTCAACAGTTTAAAACCTTTCACAGTAAAACTCTGAACCCAATGAAGAAGTATATCCAGATTTCAGTATTTAAAACTTAAAACAGTGAAAGACTTTTTGAGTCTTGTTGAAAAATACGCCTTAAGATCCATTGTTGACATGTCAGACAAACTGAAAATACATCTTTTTGGCAGTGAGAGCAGAGAAACATTTGCTGTTTGGGGTCTTGAAGAAAAAAATCTGTGCATGACCTCAAACTACCCTGGTTTATCCTTTCCTTAAGGACTAAGGGAAATACCAGAAGCTCTGTCCTGCCTTTGTGCCTGTAATGCTTGCAGGTCTGAACCAAGCTGAGGACTGTAATTAAGCAAAATTTTTTCTTGTTAGGCTCAGGACTAAGTATTTTCTTCCTAATGCATAATGTACCAAATAAATTCTTGTTTTGTTCCACTTCCTGCCCCAAGCATCCTGGATTGGTCACAGCAAAGACACTCTAGATCAGGGCCTAACAATTTAGGATGATCTGCACAATTTCTCCCTTCTTCCACATTCTTCTTTATCCATTAGGCATATATATATATATATATATATATATACACACACATACACCTCAGACCTAAATCTTAAGGATTTTGAATCAAGAATTGTCCAAAACGTGATTAACAAAGAACACTTTTTTAAGGCATATTTTTGTAGATTCTGTATGTACAGTTCTCCCCTCATTTTCTATTATCCCTCTGCCTGCAGCATGCAATGGTTTTGACAGAAGAACCAAACCATACTAGTATTAATAATATTAAGCAAGAAAAAAACGCACCGACATCTAAGAAATCATAAAGTGTTAATACTGTGCAAATATCTGCTGATAAAGTCAGTACGATTTTGCTGTGAAACACATTCTTACTGAAGACCAGGCCTCTGAGCACTCTCCTCATACAGAAGTATTGAACCATGCACATAGTCTGTACAATTCAGGTTCATACAGTCACTTAAGTTTAGACATATACATGTAAAATCAGTAATTGTCACTTGAATGAATCAGAAGGAAATGTACTGTTTTTAACAACAAAGTACTACATTATTTCACAGTAAAACCTTTTTATTATTAACCTATCATCTCATCCAGTGAACTTTAGAAGCTACTTAGCTGTAGCTAAGAAGCTAGAACTTTAGAAGTTACTTAGTTTAGGATTAAGTTAATGATGGATTACACTTTCTCACAATCTCAAAGCTTAAATTTTGATTTCTGACCACATGGCTCAACACTATTAAAAAATCAGCAGCATTGCTGTTTTTACTTGGTATTTTGTACACATGAAGTGCAGCTATTGTAAAGCGAAAGTTAAAGAATAAACACCTTTTTATTTAATTATTTTACAAAGAGAAAATAAATATTCTTGAAATCAACACGTATGCTGCTCTAGCCAATGCTAGACTCAAGGGTCTGGGACATGAGGGAAAAAAGACAAATAGTTGTGCTTATGGTATTTTTTCCCACTGGAAATGATGAGTTATATATGCCTTCCTCCAAGGGATATTTTGAATATTTTCATGAAGTTAACATGGAATATATGGACTGAAATGTCTTCTCTTAATATCTCTCTTACAGCAGAGGATTTATTTTCATATTTTTTTAAAATACTTGTACTACAAAAAACTCAAGGACTCTGTAACCATTCAAGATTATGTAAAATAGCAGCACAGGTGGTATTTTCCACATAAAAACATATACACAGTTCTCAATGAAAACTATGAGAAGAAATGAAAATATCCTTCCAACTTCTAAAGGCCTGATAATAAGAAAACACAGGGTGCACCTGAAGGTGCGTCTACCCTCAGATTATAATAGACTTTTGAGAATCACATAGCAAAAGCTTGAATTTTATTATACCATGAGTAGAGCTCACTATTTTTCTTGCTTTTATCCTAGCTCCCATAACTGATCCAACCTCAATTCCCTTACTATACTTCCTTATCAATACCATGCATTACTTGATAAGCAAAAGCACTTGTACAAAATGAAAAACTTCTGGGAAAAAAAGAAGTATCCAAACAAAAACATCTACCTTTAAATTGACAAAAAGACATGTTTTCTGTGAGCAAAGCAATTAATACTTTCTCTTTCTTCCTGTGTACCCCAGGATCATAACTACCAAACTCTTTCACTGAAAGTTTTGGTACCAAGACAGTATCTTCAAATATTTGCAACTGACAATATTCTTTGTAGGTACAGAAACCCCTCAAAAAAGGAAAAAAGAAAAAAGAAAGAAAAAAGAAAAAAGAAAAAAGAAAAAAGGAAAAAGAAAAAAGAAAAAAGAAAAAAAAAGAAAAAAGTTTCATCAGGTAAAGGGTAAGGATTCATTGCAAGTCAGTAAGTTACACCAAAGAAGAACAGAAGTTATTATGAATGTATTTACACAACTGTTAAAGTACACAAATACAGTGGTAGTACAAATGAAGTGCTTTGAGATACTGGTTTATACACAGGTTTATATAGACAGTCTAACTATTTTCTGCATGATGGAATTTAACTATTATGAAGGACAAAAACTGCCCACAAGTAAGTACAATTCTAGAAGTCTGCAGTCAACTTTTAAGTATAGTACAGCAATCTAATGGTCCAGATACATAGGAAATAAAAAGGCTGCTTCTGTAAGTCCCTCAGACATTACACTATTAACCACAGATATTTACAAGGAAAGCACAGCGAAGTGTAAAACTGCTCAAATGGTAGTGCACATGCCTAAAATACCAAAGTTTATAGTAACTGAGGAAATAATTCTCTTATGCAAACTTATCAATCGATTAGATTCTCAAGCTTTTCCACTATACTCTCCCCAAACACACATTTCCCCAGTCTGACCCAGAGTACAAACAAGCAAGTAGCTGATGTTATGAAAACATCCAAAGAAGAATGGTAATACTTAGTACACGGACTTTTGAGAAGGGCAAAAAAGAATTTGTAAACACCCAAACAATAAAAACTACTCTCCATAAAAATCTGAAGACCAATACACCTTTAAAAATTGTCTCCAAGCAGGGAAGAATTTCTCGAAACATCTAACTGTTCCAACAAAATCTCTGCATATACTTTCATTTCCAACACAGAAGTTCCCATGATTTCAGTCATAATAGATCTGGTACTGTTCCAAATACCGTTAGGACAGAACATGTACTTTTATGAGACCATTTACAGTAACAGACAATATGAAGAATTTCCCAAATTCCGTAACCAACAGAAGCCAACAACACCTGCAACAACCTGAGCATGTTGAGTCATTCATGCCTAGATAGTGACTCTGGGCCTAACTCAGATTGAATATACTTAAGAATTAAATATGACACGCACCTGAATTGTAAAAATTCTCATGATTTTACAGCAAGAATAGGTTGCTATGTTAGGGGTGTGTTTTTTTTGTTTAAGAATTCCTTTTTTGAATCTTGGCATGTAACAGAAGGCCTAAATCAATGTATTCATTTATTTATACACATGTTGATACTGAATGAAACATGCAAATTCACTGAAGATGCAGCAGCAATGTCTATTCTGCACTTGTAACAGCTCCAAGCTAACCAGCCTCAGAGAAGAGGAAACAAAATTTTCCCAGTAAAAACAATGTTTGAAAGTATCCATTCACCCAAACTAAGCAGAGAGACAGAACACACTTTCTAATTCTAAATCCCTCAAACGCCAGTCTTTCACTTTGTCCTTCATGTTCTTTACAAAAAAGAAATCCATCATTACAATCTCTACTATACTGAAGACTCTCTCGCAGGGTATTTAGCTCTCCTCTTTTATGAAACACAATGAGTATTAAAAATTCCTTTGTGTTACACGTAAAGTTCAATGTCCAGTGTGAATGAAGACAGCAAACAGTAAAATAAACTTCTAACTGTTTTAAAAATTTCATGAGAAAACCGACTCAGAATGGGACAATACATGAAAGTAAACAATTTAAATAACATCAGATGGTTTGGATTCATTTACATGTTCCCTGGCAGACTAATCTTTTAAACAAGAAATTTCAAGTCATCGTCTTTAGTTCAGGTTTGTTTATATTCTACATTTTTAAATCAGACAAAAGCAAGAGTTCTTTACAGAGAAGTAAGCCAATAATTTTAGCAAAATGATACAAAAAACTTTCTTAAACCAAGTAAAAGATTTATAGTTACAGTAGAATAATAAAAAGGGAGTAAAGTCTGCCGCCTGTGGAGGGAGAACTGAAATGGCCATCCAGTAACAGGCGGTGAACTCTGTAAACCATCTTTCTTTTCCAGCCCTGTTACCACAGGGTTCTCTTAAGGTCACTGGGTTTCTGGCAAAAGCGTCCTGTAATGGCAGCTGCTGGAGTCTCTGCATGTTCCTCCAAGCGCCTTTTAGGTCACATGGAGAACTCCAATTTCCGCTCTATTTTAGGGTATTTTTGCTAGTAAAGCCATTGGTAACATGGGAGATCAGCCATGCATTATCTGCCCTCCACGGCAAAATAATTTTCATCGGTGCACAGCAGACTGGAGAACACTGGTAGTAACCCGAGCAGGAATCTACCAAAGCCAAAAAACAAGACAACATCAGCACATATCCTTCCAGTTAACACACAAGTGTCTCACAATGTACTTTTACACTATTAACTGCCAAAATGTAAGTGTGTGAATTTAAAATCCAATGAGCATTACAATGTTTCACACCCACCTGTAGCTACTGGAAGTTCCCCATTATTCTCCTCTTTTATTAGAAGTTAACATGGAAAATTCACCTTTCCAGCCAGAGGGAATGTTTTAAGAAAATTAGACAGAGCATAAACATGCACAGAAGAAAGAACCAACCAGATGAAAACACTATGAATACACAGTAATAGACTCAATGGAAAATTAATTTTAAAAATATTAAGAAGGTAAAAAAGGAATTAATTATTTTCAATAGCTTTTCACTTTCCATGGGACATTGTGTTAAAAGATACTTCTCGTATTTCCATAGCTTGACCTACTGAAGTAAGAGTGTAGCATTATTTCAGTACCACTTTCACCATGAAAGTGAAAAACAACCATACATCTCTGCAATTTAAGAAGCAACAAACATCTAGGTAGCTGGATCAGTATTCACTATTCGTTTCAGTTGTAAACAGCTACAAATACTAAGGCATACAGTATAGACCAACCAACGCAGGCACAACCCAGACCACAATCTGCACATCTCCTACACACAGGCTTTTCAATGCAAAGCTTTAGGTTCGCTTTGTTTTAATATCTATTTTTTTTTACTAAGATCTGATAACTGGTCTTTAAAGTGTTAAGCTGCCATTTACAGTTGGATCTTTTTAACGTTATAAACTGTTCACGAAGCAGCTTGTGCAGAGTCAGCCAAGCACACAAAGCAGAAGGGGAAACAGAAGAGGAATAGCAGGATTCTTCACCAACTAGAGATACAGGATTAATGCAAGCTTAAGCTTTATAGAGAAAGTGAGACAGCAGACAAGAGTTATACAACAGAATTTATTAAGGAACAGAAAAATCTCACAGCTCTTTTTTTAATAAGTAGCAAATCAAAGAAGCTCCTGAAATACTTAAGAAAAGCATCCCTCAGCCATTAAGGTTCAGATTCCAACTGAAAGCTGTTATTTCTCTTATGAAACCTGTTATTGCCAAAAGCAGAACAGACTAAAAAGCCAAAAGCTGCACACAGAAAGGCAGAAACCTCTACTGCACTGAACAGTGGAAATGACTTCAAAATACCCAATTTCAAGTCTGTCTACCTCTGAGATGCTCATGGTCAACTATTCTTGTTAGTACGTGAAGGTTTTTTTAAATACAGATCTGAACAGATCTGAGTATTTTTAAAATGAGAGCTCATAAGGCATGGAGAAGAATATAAAACAGTGAAAAATGAACACGGCTGTAGTAGAACATTCCACTCACGACAAGACAAGACAGAGCCTCATCTGAGTAATATTGTCAATTGAGTCTTCATACGAGTATTTTGCTTTCACGATTCTGAAGCAGATCTGGTTTTTAATGGATGACATACTGCTGCATCAACGTCCTTGGAAAGACATGTAATTCTCATACAGATAAAATTTAGACTTGGTTATTTTATTTTATTGTTGATACTTGAACAACTTTAGGGACCTTTTAAGTCACTATTATTGTAAATTCTGCTTAAGAGTCCAAGTAGAACAGCAGCAATAACTCAGCTTTTGGAAGGACATTTACCTTTAAGTTAGAGAAATCAGTGGTTCATCAAGCATCTGACCAGAAGGCACAGATACAACTATGAGATCACATGAGTAGAAGGAGCGAAGTCGGATGTTTCCAAAGAGTTTTTTCCCCACCCCATACAAAGTTTTGGTGTCTAATGAGAAGCACTCACCCAGTGCTGCCTTCCAACGAAAGGAGACGAGCAGCTACTTGCCATGGTGTTCGAAAGGAATGCTATTCTGAGGTAGGGGAAAAGACAGCAATTTGTAACAGTTCCACTGCCCCAATATATAAAGATGTCTTAAAAAAAAATCCAACCTGAACTTGCAGTAGCAACTCTATCTTTTGAGAAGCTCTGATTTCAGACTTCTATAAGACATTTCCATCATATTAAGAGACACGTAAAAGAAACAAATCATTAATCCTCAAAGGAAGCTGACAGGGTCAGAAGAACAATGCAGAGTATGATACCTATTAAGATGGATATGTGGAGAAAGATTTGCGGATGAGGAAATGGAAAATGCAGAAGCTCTGGAAGTATGGCACAACACTTAAGTTATTCAATGCCAGTGTTGGCTATAGTCTTCTAAAAACTTCTTCTGTCAAAGAGACTTAACCAAACATTTCTTTGTGCAGCATTTCAATCTTTTATTCCAACTATAGAGAGAATAGTTCTATTACTAATAGGAATCTGCCACAGCTTTGACTGTTGGGTGCTGAACATGATACATACAAGAAAAGAAATATTAAACAACTTACTGTGTAACCACGAGCAGTCAGACGGAACCTTTCGTCGAAGGAAATGAAGACCACTCACCCATAACTAGACTCTTGAGATGATCACTGCTTTCAGAATGCAGTCTGTGCATGTGGACCGACAGAACTGATTCAAAGTAGTTTTTACTAGAATACTCATTACCTCATTTACTACCTCCTTTATTACGTCTCTTAATGTTTACAAGCTATGTGTAAAGGAGACTTAGGGAACAATCCACTTTAAGAGCTTAAGAGCAGAAGGATCTTTTAACAGCTAGTATGATTTTCTGTCCAACACAGATCACAACCCTTCATTGTGCACAGACCTGTAATTTAGGCTTGCTTTAGACTTGAATACATCACTTAGAAATGAATCCAGTGTTGATGCAAAGTCAGAGAGGAGAGATGATCTACTTATTTTAGAAGTTATTTCAGTAGGTAACTACCTTTGCTTAGATCTCTATTTTGCCTTTCCTTACTCGTGAGTGATTTTAATTGTAAGCAATAGGTTCTTCAGGTGTTTTCTCCTTAAATATTAATTCCTTTTAAAATCATTGTGTCTCAAACACTACACCAACTCACTCAAGACATTTTCTTAGCTTTCAGACAAACTGAAAGAAGTAGATTTGAAATTCTTACATTGTACAATCTGTTCTCCCAATCCATCTAATGACACAAAGTAACATCTCCACTTCTGTTCATTACTGTATCATACAAAGATTCAAGGAGGAAATTTTGCTCTTTCATTATGAAACCACTCTAACCTCTCCAACATTATACCTGCCTCCTCAGTCATTACTTATCACAGATATAGTTCCCTCATACCGGAAAACAGCCTCCACTCCTTCATCCTAACCAGAATATGGAGTACTGCAGGAATACACATTTGAATAGACTGTGCTCGACCGCTCAGCTCCCACTAATGTTTATCACCGTGAACTCAAAACTTGCGGGTTTTTCACTGCTGCGTTCACTTCATTATAATCCAGAAAAGTACTGAATAACATGTGCCATAGAATTTACATAGTTTCATTAGAAACACTTCAGTTTCATGAACCATTTCATAGACATGGTAGCTGTTACTCCAATAAACAGTCATTACTTAGTGTTAGAAACCGCATGTCTTTTTAATGAGAATGACTTAGGTGCTATGTGGACACTATCTCGGATGTAGGGAATAAATGACACCTATTTTGCTATGCTGACCAATTACCATTTTTTCACGAGCATTAAATTTCTCCGAGAATGCTTAGTTTCCATAAGAGAACTTTGGTTCCTATTATTTGCATTCACAGCATTGGGTTTTCAGATTCAGTCTGACCTGATCAGAATTCAGTTTGGAAAAAAGAAAGATAAACACGTGGAGCAGACATCTTTAAAAACTCTACTTAGAGGCAAGTAGCTTTCCTTGCTTGAGCGACCTCTGTGCATTTCACTGTCCAGAGTTTAACAAACAGCAGCCTTTCCTCTAGATGAATAGAGGTGGAGATTACAGATGCACCACTGCCTTACCAAACCAAGGCATACAAGTAAATGAAATAACAATACTAACTTATCAAGTTATAAATGAGGACTGTAACAAATGTAGTTCTTAACAGAAAACATCTGTACATTTGCATGGCAAACGCTACAAGTTGCTTCCTACTAGGAGTACAGCTTAAGCACTTCCTGAAAAAGGACCTGTGGTAGTATATTTACTTAAGACTTACTAAGGAAACGAGCACACTTGGAATGGACATGGATAAACAATTGCTATTCTTTATGGTACTCTTGATAAAAAGCAATACGGATGACTCTCTATATTCTTACATCAATCCAATCAAAATTCTCTTTAATGACTTTGTCACGTAACTTGAATACTTTAGGTTTTCCTAAGAACAAGGTATAAAGATAATTGGTAACTCACGGCTATAACTGGTAACCTGGCTAACATCTTAGGATAAATTTTGATTACAGAAGAGCTACTTTAATATTATGAAAACTGTAAGAGCATAAGCTATCATCACCTGCACCATCTTGCCTGCCAGAGAGTGAGAACTGGGAAAATGAAAAGTGAGTTTTCTTACAAGCTCAAGTGGAAGTGTTATAAACTGAAGTTTGAGTAAAGTGTTTCAGCCACACCACCCAAGTTGCAGAAGCTGAAGGCAGGGATTGGGAAAATGAAGAACCATCCGCTGTGGAAGACAACCGGGTTTGGGACTGTTTAAGAAACTGGAAAGTGCACTAGTCCGTGGGACCTGATGACATACATCCATGGGCTCTGAGGGAACCAGCTGAGTAAGGGGCTACACCACTATCCATCATATCCCAGATGTCATGGCAGTCCAGTGTAGTTCCCTCTGACTGGAAAAGAGGAAACCATAACCCCCGGTTTTATAAAGGGAAATACAACACAGGGAACTAAAGGCCAGTCGCACCTCAGGGCCTGGCAAAATCATGTAAGAGATCCTCTTGGAGACTATGTTGAGGCACACGGAGAATAAGGAGGTGATTGGTGCCAAACAACACAGCTTCACTAAAGGTAAATCGTGCCAGACAAATTTGGCGACCTTCTAGAGTGGGGCTAAGCAGTGGTGGACGAGGAAAGAGGTACAGACGTCACCCACCTGGACTTGCGCAAAGCACTGGACACTGTCTCGCATGATATCCTTGTCTCTAAACTGGAGAGACACAGATTTGACACATGGGCCACTTGGTGGATAAGGAATTGGCCAGATGGTTGCACTCAAAGAATTGTGGTCAATGAGTCGATGTCCAAGTGGAAAGCAGCGACAAGTGGTGTTTGTTCCTCAGGGGTCAGTACTAGGACCGGCGCTGTTCAACATCTTTGTCAGCAACACGGACAGTGGGATCAAGTGTACCCTCAGCAAATTCACTGACAACAACAAGCTGTGTGATGCGGTCGACATGCTGGAGGAAAGTGATGCCATCCAGAGAGATCTTAACAGCCTTGAGAAGTGGGTCTCTGGGAGCCTCACATAGTTCAACAAGGTCAAATGCAAGGTCCAGCACATGGGTCAGGTCAACCTCGAGCATAAGTACAGGCTGGGTGAAGAATGGATCAAGACTAGATCTGCGGAGAAAGACTTGGGGCTGTTCACACATCAGAAGCTCAACATGTCTCAGCAATGTGCGCTTGCAGCCCAGAAAGCCAACCACATCTTGGGCTGCATCAAAAGAAAAGTGACCAGCAACTCGAGAGAGGGGATTCTCACCCTCTATTCTGCTCTTGTGAGACCGCACCTGGAGTACTGTGTCCAGGTCTGAGGCCTCCGACACAAGAACAACGTTGACCATGTTAGAATGAGTCCAGACGAGAGCCACTAAGTTGACGATGGGGCCGGAGCACCTCTCATTCGAAAACAGGCTGAGAGAGTTGGGGCTGTTCAGCCTGGAGAAGAGAAGACTTTGGGGAGAACTGAGAGTAGCCTTGCAGTAGCTAAAGGGGGCTTACAAGAAGGCTGAAGAGGGGCTGTTTACATGGCAAGTAAAAAGTGCATGTAGTGATAGGACAAGGGTGAATGGCCTTAACCTGAAGGAGGGTAGATTTACGTATTAGGAAGACATTCTTTACTATAAGGGCAGTGAGGCATCGGAACAGGTTGCCCAGAGAGGTCGTGGACCTCCCATCCCTGGAGATGTTCAAGGCCAGGCTGAATGGGGCTCTGAGTAACCTGGCCTACTAGAAGGTTCTTTGCCCATGGCAGGGGGGTCAGAATGCGGTGATCTTTAAGGTCCCCTCCAATCCAACCCACTCCCACTGCAAATCTCTCTTGCCTTCCAATTCCAACAGGCCCACAGGACTCTGTTCAAATTATACTACAGTCACACACTGTTATTCGGTCACCGTGAGTAGATACCAGCACTGGTTCACTGTCCTAAGAACTAAATGAATACAGTAGACAATGAATTATTAGTTCTAACAAACTCAAGAGAAGATCCTGACTAGGCCGCTGTTGAGATTGTAAAGAAGTCAACCAAATGATCCTTTACTTGGAGCAGTGTTAAAAAGGGCAGGTATAGAACATGCCATTAATCCAGACTGTACCGTTGGCCCACATGACAAATTATACATCTGGATGTTTAAAGACTACTCAGAAAACCACCCACTGCCCTCACAGTATTCACATTTTACAAGCTAGGCAGAACTAAAATGTATCTACAAGCCCAACTGTATTACTCATATCTTGAAATATTTAGAGAAGTGTCACCTGCGCACTGAGCGACTTGTCATGAACATAGCAAAAAAATTAAACTTTCACCTAACACAATCAAGTGGCATCACTGCATTTCTGTCTGTTACTGCTATTACTTATTTATCTGACTGCTAACAGAGACAAAGCATCTGAGATTTGCTCAGAATGCCAAAGACCTGGCATATGTACTTTGCTAGGAAACCATCTTTACGTTCAAGTAAATGTTCAGGGAGAACTCTGCATCACAGCCTCACAGAATACCCAAGGCCAAAAAGGACCCCTGGAAATCATGCAGCCCAATCCCACTACCCAAAGCACAGTCAGCTAGAGCAGGCCACTCAGGACAATGTACACTTGGGCTCCAAGTAATTTGGAAAAGGGAAACTCCATGACCCCTTTGGGCAACCTCTTACAGTCCTTGCCCACCTTCACAGTAAAAAAGTTTCTTTGCACGTCTACATGGAATTCCCTGTATTTCAATTTGTGCCCACTCGCCATTGCCCATTCACTGGATATTGCTGCAAACAGTCCAGCTGCACCTTCTTTACATTCTTCTAACAGGTATTTATGCAAATTTTCAAGATCCATAACTCTGCACAATTCTACCCTCTTTGTTTCCGTACTATTTAAAAATACTTCAATGTGAGAATTTCTGGTGGCAAGGATAGCAATTCAGTGAACAACTTAAGATGGTGAAACTTGTCCCCAAAGCCAATATGGAAAACCTCACCCATGCCCTATTCTTGTCCAGTCATTTCTGCTCGAACTGTTCATCCCTTGTGCAAGCACAAGTATCTGCGCAGCTACACAGTAAAACAACTCGTTCAGCTTAAACCCCCCACCAAACCCCACTTCGCTCTTATCACAACAGAATTGTTTCTCCAACCCAGTTCACCCTCAGTCTTCATTAGAGATATCCACCGGGCCCCCATCTAAAAAACTGTTCTTTCTAGCAGTAAGATTTTATACGTAAGAACGCGTACTATCCAAAAGTAATTAACTCTGCCAATTAAATGATGAAGCTGAAAGGAACCGAGTTAATTTCTGTCAATGTGCTCTGTCAATGAGGAATGAGTCCCTGGCAAAAATGATGCAGCTAGAACTCCTGCACAGCAGTGAGGAATGATGGAAAAACTCCTAGGTCATTGCACCAATCCCCCTAACACACTGCTTTCCCAGAAATGTTGCAGAATGTCTATAGATTGGCTGATTTCCATTCTGTAAGTAAGACTGAAAGCAAATTGTACAAAGCCAGGCCACACACTGCTTGGGACAAGACCGTCAATATGCTGAGGAAGGAATGTTTCAGCAATAGCATAGAGTTAGAAATACATTTAACGTTGTCAGTCCTAAAAAGAAAGATTCCTAAAATTTCTTCGCTAAGTCACTATGACCAGTAAGGATGATTCCAGTGCTGACTATGAGTCATTACCATTTATCCTCCTGCCATTCTCTTCAAATGAGCCTTCTGCAACGTATCCATCATCCATGTATGCGGCCTCCTATCGCCTCTGAATTAAGAGCACCGCACTACAACATTTTTTCACTATTGCACCTTCCACTCTTCACCAAATGTTTCTTGCCTTTTCTACACCAATATTCTCTGCTCTGTTGATTTGGAAACACGATTCTCTACTGCCTCTTACTCTGCTTCTTCACTGGTAACAGATACAAGAAACTCAACGAGTCAAGGAGCTAAATCCCATAATTGTAGGTTAAAATGCTGCATCTCTAGAATTTTGCATCCTCTCATTGCTGTCAAGGTAAAAATAAAAATCTCTTTACACCCACATCATTCAGACTAAATGTCAAGCATTTATATGAATGAACATCATCTGCAGAAACAGCATGGAATCACATAAATTACCTGGTAAGTTCTTTTGACAAATTAACTTTATCGAATCGCCCTCACTTCTTTCAATATACGGATTTATTTTTTTTTTACCTGCGAAGTTGACATGCGAGAGGTATCTTGTCGGCCTGTTAAATCAGATGAGGAGATATTGACTGGGGCACCACGATGCAATCTCATACTCACTTTCCTTTCTCGTTCCATACCAGATACTGGCCGAGGAGAGGTGTTGGCTGCGAGACAAACTGCATTAGATTCTCATAATGAGAAATGACATTTTAATACGGTCACTGGAAAAATTACACTCTTGCTGTTTGCACATAAAAATTCCACAGAACCAAACAAGAGGAATCAAGGCCATTGTTTGACATTTCATAGAAATTCAAGTATCAATTGCCAGACAATGAGCATATGCAATTACCTTCAATCTACTAAAAAGCAACGGAGAAAAAAAAAAACAAACCAAAAAGCCAAACTGTGCCCAGAGACAAACTACAAATTAGAGTACAAGTACACTACAAGGTGCACCTACCCAGGTACTCGCTTACTCACCAGCATGTGAAGTTGGGGTAAGGGGAGTAGGAGGAGCTACATCTTGCGTTCCTCTTAGCCTGCCAGAAGCAGTGGAGGGTAATCCACGTACAGCTGGATTTCGTGTATGTCTTAATCTTTCCTCTCGTTCTCGCCTTTCACGGTCAGCATCTTCAGCTGCTCTGCTTGCACCCTACGGGTCAAGACTAGTGAACTTGGGGGATTATTGAGGTTACATCTATATGTTTGGACAAAAATACTGAAAAGAAAGAACTGGACAATGTGTGACCTGAAGTTTGATAGGGCATCATCTGCTTTGGTAAAAATTCTTGAGAACTGCCATAAATTTTGTTCATACAGCTGCTCCGATAGCCTTCAAAATGCTAATGTACACACATACTGTTACGGCAGCTGGACATCTCCTCAACAGTTGCATGATCTTTAACCCATGTTAAAGACCAAGCTGGGAGAAGGTAGTAATTCCACAACCTAGCCTGGTGACTGCCCTAAAGGATCTATCCAAGAAGCCTTCCACATTAAAAGCACTGTAACTGTAGCTTAGTTGTCATCCAAGCCTTATAGCATGGATCCCGTATCTCCTGCCTTTCCTCACTTCCTGATGTTTTTGTCTATACAGTAGAGTTGCCAGGAGAAAAAATGGAAGACAATCTTACAGTATCCGTTAAGACACTCAAAACTGACAACGTAGTAAAAAAACCCAACCAAAACCATTAAAAATTCAAAGTTTTAGAACGCTATGTGAGCTACTCACAAATTTCAGCATGTTCCAGTCGAATACGTAGTCATACGAGAACCCTTGCCGATGAAAGAGGTTTCTGAATAATTGCCTTAGATAAGAATAGTCCGGCTTGTCATCAAAACGCAAAGAACGGCAGAAATTCAAGTATGTGGCAAATTCAGCTGTAATTAAAGAAAGCCTGTTTTTTATCTTCAGCTTTGCATTAGCTTTTTGTAATTTTGAGTAAAAAAAACCCAAACCACCCCAAATCTGAAAAACAGGGAATCTCCTAACCATAAGAAAAAGAATAACGATCTCATACTAGAAATCTACCAAAGGGAACACTATAACCCACCTATCATGCCAACTCTGAAAAAGAAATTATTTTTCTATCGCAGAGCAGGCAAAGATCTCATTTGTCAACATCAGAGAGGACCCAATAGCACAGTTCTTTAACCAACAGTCGGTGGGGGAGAAAAGGTTTAAAACTTTGCTTGGAATATACCGAACGTAATTTATTGTGGCACACGGAATAGCATTTCTTTATTAAGCCACATAGAGATTCACGTCTGCTACGTCACAAAACACACAAAAACTTAATCTCCCAAGTAAGTCATGCCACATTTTTAATTTATGATAGTCTGAATGCTTGTTTTCAAATGGCAAAGTATTAGTCACAAAGCAAAAAAATGAATACTGTAGTAAATTCAGCGCACCAGAGAACACAGCAGTATCAAAATACTAGCTTTCGACTTTAGGTCTTCCCAGATGAAATAAGATATTAATTTATATTAAGAAAGAAATTCTAACAAATGGCACAAGAGAAGCTGATTAGTCTTCCCCGCCTGTGAAACCCAGAGAAAACACACAGTTCATGAATGTAAAGGAACATGTATGAAGCAACATTTGAAATACATGAAAAATGGTGAATTTTCACACAACCCAAACAAAAACTACAGTCCTCGTCATTGTAACTAGTTGCCAAAGCCAAGAGGGTGGAAAGAAGAGACAGAACTCTTTGTGGAATGAAAATATTCTCTGATGACAGGCAACATTCCTAAATTTTAAAACAGATTTAAGTATCATTTTACAAGACTCAAAAATGGCTTATTATTGTTTTGGTGTAAATAACAAACTGAGAAACAGAACTGCTTTGAGGCATGATGCTAGCATACAGGAGGGTTTCTTACGCCTCTCACAAATTCTAATCCATCAGCAGGCCAAACCAGGCGAACCTGGGATGATAATTCCCAAGTGAAAAAACTGCAATAGGTAATAGGTGCATCTGACTATACAATCCAATTCATCCAAGAAACAGTACCCATATAGATAAACAGGCAGTTTGATAAAATGCTATTTGTCTGTTACGAATTATCCAACCAACAGGCACATAAAAAATAAAGCGCAAATCAGATGTACCATGCTACCCTTCAACTTGAGGGCGCTTCAACAGTTGAGACAAGGGATCGCTAGAAATGCTCTATGAACATAAAAGATCTCAGTCTTCAGCATAGCATTTTTACCACAGACGTGGTAAAATCATGGGGGCTAGGGAAGGGGAAGAGGAGAGGGAGCGAGAGAGGGAGAGACAGTAAAAAAGAGGGGTAGAATTTAACTTAAAGAAAGGAGATGTACCACTAAAACATGAACAGGTAGGCCTAGTGTCACAGCAGAGTAACTTACAAGGATATCCTTTACACAAAACCTCAATGGGTGTAGACATTTTCTTTTCACTGATACGTTCGTATTTCTGCCTCTTTGTTGCTGCTTTCAGTCCCTGCCAGGGGAGGGAGCCCAGGTTAAAATACATCAGTACATAGCCCAAGGACTCCAAGTCATCTCTGCGAGATTGCTCTACAACAGCATAAAAAAGTGAACTCATTAGGTTTCATTTTCTACTGGAAAAACAAAAGTCTGTGCAACAATACTGTTATAAAAATCCTTACAAAAACAAGAGAGAGCTGAGAGTTACTATTCCCACGATAAACTCATTCAGTACAAGAAAAGCTTATTATCCTTGCAGTTATGAAGAAACGTGCTAATTCCCAAGCACTACAAACTGACTGAATCCCACCTAATCAAGATATGCAAGGCCATGCATGCTGCACTCTTAGCGTCAAAAATAGAGACTTGTCTCCTATGCCTCCACAAAGCAACATCCACTTGCACTAAAATTACACACATCGACACTTCTGAAGTTTCTATTTATTGTTTTCCCCGGCTCACCAATTCCAAGATGAGTGTTGATGGATGCGTAACGGGCAGTTCCTGTTAAGTTTTTATTTTCACGATATGGAATATGTTGGTGAGTTCGAGCATCTCGATACTTCTTCGCTAGTCCAAAGTCGATTATGTAGACGAGATTGCCTTTCTTCCCCAGGCCCATTAAGAAGTTATCCGGCTTCACATCTCGGTGGATGAAGTTCTTAGAGTGAATATATTCAATTCGACTAATCTAAATACAGAACCACAAAAAAAATCATTGTCAAGAGACTTAAGCATACACCTTTTTCTGACAAAAACACTAGCAATTCTGTCTTAATAACGAAAGAGGCAACCCCCCTTTTCATAGTAAAATATAAGGGCATTAAAGAGAACATAATTTAGAAGATAAACGGACAAACCAAAGAGCTGGACAGCTCTTTGCCCGTGTCTACTTTACATCTGTTTCCAAAAACTTTCTTGGGGAAATTTCTTAAGTCTTTGAGCAGTGCAACACCTGGTGTGCAAATAATGCAGGTCCAGGTTTTAAAGAAGAACTGGTAATCACTTTTGACAGGACAGTACGGATTTACAAAAACAGAACTAATTTTGAATCTTTCCTCTATTAACACAGCCTATTCACCTCTAAATTACAGAAATAAAATGTATATGACCTATCAAAAAAAATTCCATATCCCAACATATTACACTATCAAGATAACAAAGCCGCTTCCTACCATCTGGTCAGCAAGTAATAGGACTGTCTTGAGACTAAATTTCCTCGAACAAAAATTGAAGAGATCTTCAAGACTCGGTCCCAACAACTCCATCACCATAACGTTGTAGTCTCCTTCAGCTCCACACCACTTAATTGTGGGGATACCCACTAGAAAAAAATAAACCATTTATTCAGTATAACAAATTGATTTATACAATTCGCACACACAAATCTTCAAAGCTCTTAAGATGAATTCTGAGGGTCATTACCGTGAATGTTTCCATTTACAGTGAAGCTTAATATTTTATGCTACCTTCAGGCATTCCAAAATAAAATGTTTCATAACTTCCAGCAAAAACAATACAAAATCATAGCAACAGAGGTCTAAAAATAGCTTTTTTCTCTTCCCCAGAAACCTTCCAGTCTTTGTACTTACTTCGTAACTTTAAAGTGTTGAGCATCTTTGTCAGATTTGAACCCTAAGCATTTTACCAATATTAATACTCATGTAGTTTCTAAGATGCAATAAGGCACAAATTAGAAGTCTGAAAATAAAAACCCTGACAAACCACTGGATATTACTACTGAAGAAGGCCTTAGAAACGAACTTAGTTTCAAAGTCTACAAAATCACCACGAAATACCTGTCTCTTTCATCAAAATTTGCAGTGAATTTCCACCCTTTCTTCATATTTCTGTCTTTCCTTCAGTTCCACGGTATTTGCTGTTTGGTGAATCTCTACTGCAGTAGCACTGTTTACAAGATGCATTATTCATTCCGTTTGACAGTATGATAATTAGCCCAAATGCATGGAGGAACTCAGGAACGTTATTTCACATAAAAAGGTAGAAATGCTCAAATATTTTGAAATAAACCTGTATGTAGATAGCCTTATTCAGATTTTCAAATGCTTTACTCTGAGTTAATTCTATGCATTTTGGTGTGTAAATGCATTTTGGTGCATGTGGTGTGTAAATTCACCCAATTTAAAGGAAGCATGCTACTCCGTGAAGGCTACTCCTGTTACACACAGGTGGCAACCGAATGAGGCAGAAATGAAAAACAACTAAATGCAAATATGCATTCTTATCCATTTCTAGAGGTCTTATTAACGTACTTGGCATTTGAGATACAGCGTGGAATGTACTCTTTATGCAAAGCATAGCCTCATTTTGGAAGAATTCAAGGGACTACGAAACAAACACAAAACTTAACTACATCAGGTTTTCTCAGAACCACAGGGGAATCTTATGATTAAGTTACTGTAGCAGAGCAACACACAGTAGCTACGAAGTTGCTTCACTCCTATTCTCCACTACTAACGCCATTTTGGCTTTGAACTCTCCCAGCAAGGAAAGACTTTCAACTCACAAAAAAGAATACTAACACGTACAACAAAAATTAATCTCAATTTAAAAAGTGTAGAATTGTGCTACCATAATAAGCAAGTCAGGTGAAATGGTCCAAAGCAGTGGTTACCATCTTTCACTGATCCATGAGAAACAGAAATAAATCACTGTTCTGGGACCCAGCTTCATTTCACATTGCACAAAGTCCTCCCATTTTAATATTCTGGGAACATGAGAAACTCTGGAGGATCTTGCTGGTTAGCATGAAGCGTGGCAGCCATGGATTTGGAACCGCTCCTCTACAACCCTTGCAGAACCGAAACGCCGCTCTTCACCTACCCTGCTACCTTTCCCACCTTATCCTTATTTGACAAAAGAGATCCCGAACATTAACTGACAGGTGGCAGATACATCAAAGATGTAAAACGAGTAAAATCTTTGAAGAAGGAAAATAGTTCGCTTGCCTCCACCCTGCATCATTTTGTAGATTTTACTCTCGATGTGGAGCTGAGGATGTTTGGTTTTCACACATTCCAACTTAATTGCAACCTCCTCTCCGGCAGCAATATCAGTTCCTAAAACCAGAAGAATTTAAACATTGGTCAAAATATTTTTAAGATGCATTTCCTTTGCCAAGACCGAAACAAAACAAACATCAACAAACCATTTCTCAATGGAAAACATCCAGAGATTAAGTACTTTCAGCCATGATTATCTAAAAATTCTTCTGAAATCTTACAGATACTCTCCAACAGACTAAGATTTCAAGAGACATCTATTAGACACTGTATCACAAGAAGTCAAAATTGTTGCTATGCCGTTAAAAAAAAAGACAAACCCAGAACAAACAACAAACCAAGCGCATCTTCTCAGGGATGTCTTTCCACTTCCAGTTTGTGGTGGAAATGCTCAGAATTAATATTTACACGTAGCCCCGCCAATGGAAGAAATGCTAGGAATTCAAATCACCTCCTCTTATGCTTTGGAAACAGAGACTACAACTTCCCTAGATCTCAACATACTCTGACTGTACCCCGACACCTAATTTTACTTGGCTGGAAGGCAGATTATCGAGACTGAAGAATCTGTAGTCTCCAAAAGCTTTCTTTAAATTGCATTACATTCTCGTTTCAGGAATCAAAATATGGCTTACCTGCCCACTTTCAAAGTATGCAGGGAGAAACCGACATTCTTAAAAAGAAACAGTCAAGAAAATACACACTCCCACAGCCAAGCAACTTACAAACTACAGGAAAAAAAAGGAAACAGCAAAAGAAATGTGTGACACTTCACAGACATATTGCCAAGCTTCTCTACCTTCAGAATTTGGCCCTTTTCTGCATAACCTCATGGTTCAGGATCATGTGAAGTACATCACCTACTGTTT
This sequence comes from Melanocharis versteri, assembly GCA_013397845.1. Taxonomy (NCBI): domain Eukaryota; kingdom Metazoa; phylum Chordata; class Aves; order Passeriformes; family Melanocharitidae; genus Melanocharis; species Melanocharis versteri. The sequence goes on along the minus strand of VZTG01000567.1, from coordinate 9,455 downwards.
GATCTGATCCCCACTTTTAAAAGCCTAATTGAGCTTCACTAGTTGTTTTGGTTTTTTGAGAAACAGCAAACAATCTTTTTGTACTCACTTTTTCATGATCAAGACTGCATACACTTTTACCCTACCTCGCTTTCCTGTAACTCTATTCAGAGTTCAAAAACTCTTGTCATTCCTTGTAGAAGTGATTTTTAATTATTGCGTATTATTTCCCATTTCTCTTATCTGTACCTTTGTCAGTTCCATAATGCCCTTTTTTGGGAGTCACACAAAGCAATTAAGACACATATGCACAATTACGTATTTTTCTGCATATTTTTTCCCGTATGTTTTTCTTCGACCATTACAGTGCACTGATCTAACTTTTACAGCTGCAAAATCCTGTTCCCGTGATTAAGGAGCTACTTCAGTGCTTTATAGGCTTTTATCTTATAAAGTCAGGAAAACTAAGGCTACAAAGACATGCTAACATCACACACTCCAAAACGGACATGACTGTTCACTTTGCCAGGAACTGATACCGCATGGAATCATCTGAGCTCACGCAAGACTACGTGTCTTTTTCTACGTTCATAAAACGTCTTTCCATTCGCACGCACACGTGAGTATCAAGGTGGTGTTGCTGGAACACCGAGTGCCTCTGAGTGGACACCTCAGCAGGTATTAGGCATTTCACAATGCACCTTAAAAATCCACAAAACGTACGAAGCTCGCTCTAGGTACAATAAACGCAACTCAAGGTGATCAACTGAAAAATGCAGAAGAGAAATAAAGCTGTACATATATCTGTCTCATATGACTCTTTTTTATCTAGTGTAATAGGTGACAGGATCCTGGATTGTTACTTTGGTCACAGTACAGTCGCAGCAACTGAAAGCTCTTCGATATGTAATCTAGTATTTTTCACATTTCATGAATGTATTATTTTGGTGCCCTTTAAATTAATCACGGTGAACATCAACCCAGAGATTAGAAAGCACGTATCAACAATACAAGGAGGAAGGATTTAGTATTGACCTCCCCACCTCAAATGAAAATCTTGATTTTGAACCACACAACTCCTGACCTTTCTTGACTATCCTTTGTTCTCTCGAGTTCCACAGGAGCCAAAATCAGGGAGAGTGCAGACTGAAGACCATATTAACCGATGAGTGATCAGCAGCAATGGGGCTGATTTGGCTTTTTTAAACAACTTTTCTGATCCAAAACAGACACAAACTTCTGTCCATGTATAATGAAAGACACATCTCTCTACAGACAGCTGCAGACTTCTGTGGTTGATTAACGCAAAAACTGTGTAGGAAGGAGGATCAAGACCTGTATCATGAGGATCAAGTTCTGCTCAACACACTATTAAACTGTTACCAGACAGACCACGGTCTCAATCTGCTAGGTCACTTCTTAGCATACTTGCTCTTCCCAAGAAGTCTTTACCACCTAAGAAAGCCAAGATCCTTAGCCTGAACTCCACTTCCGCGTAAGCCCTCTCCTTCAAGACAAGAGATTTCCTATTGAAATAACGCAATTAATGTTTCTGAGTCCAGCAGAACCATTGAGAGGGGCACAAAAATGGAAATCATTTTGCCAAGCAATCCAGTGCTTGTCCCCAAGTAGGGACTTTCGTCTACACCTTAATCCTGAGACAAAAGTTTTTAAAATTTCACAGCGCCCTGTATTTCACCAAAAGCTTAGCTTCCTTGAAGGAATATGTAATAATATCTGAGAAGCAGCAGTTCTGTGAAACAAATCACTAATTAAAAAGTAGTAACAAGCAGTATAATGAAAAGTCACCATTTATAAGTGAAAAAGAAAGACTAAAGTTGTGAAAGTGTTTTCTTTTAAAATGCAAAATTCCAATTTACTTGTAACTGCGAAGTCCTCTTCCCTAAGGAAGGCCTTGGAAATTATTTCGATTAGTTTACAACCCAAAACTCATTCTTAAGAAAACTATGTACATAACACAAGAAACCATGAAAACACTGCGACAGCTCTGTCTTCATGACTCATTCCTACTTGACCTCATGGTCTGGGCAACAAAACAAATGCTTGCTCTGATCCACTCACTCCTTTCCACCTTTTATGCTATTCAGAATATCTGTGTATCAATTTCTTTCATATCTTCCTCTAGGAGGTAACATAGGTAAACTCCTAAATTTTATTTTCTTTAGGTCATCTGTGCTCATTTGCTTACAGTAGCGCCTTACATTCAAAAATCCTGTCCCACAGACCCCCATTCCAAATTCCAGAAGACAAATTTTGAGGTACGAAGGAGAAGAGGAGAGAATGTAAAAGAACCGTGCTCCTAACAGTGTTGTTGGTTCCTTATTCCAAAGTAGGGAAAAAGGGAAAGGGTGGGAAAAGGGAGGAAGTCTCTCTCCTCTACTCTGGAATGCCTTCAACACCCTTGTAGCTGCATTTCACACAAAACTTGGAGACCGGAAACAGGCAAAAATAGTCAAATCTTCCTTTTCAAAGCATAAAACTGAGCTGGGAATGTACGCCGAATTAATCCACAAATTCAACTGAGGCCTATCGGAAGGCACGTGTACTTAAAAATAAATAATGACTTCTGAAATAACTGTAGAAATTATTTTAAGACACTTATGTCTACTGTACAGTCTGAACAACTGACCAGAAACTGGAATTTTTAAAAAACTGACCACATTCCATTATCACAAAAACATAGTTTTCAAACATCTGTTCTACCAGATAATGGTAGGCGAACCGAATGGGTCTCTACAAAAGGCTTCAGTTATTGAGAGACAGCAATTTCCCCTGGAAAAATAAGCCCGTGCCACCAGCTGGATCTTCCATTCACGTACTTCCATGCTAGTTACTGGCTCAGGCACAACATTTGCAGTAAGCCCTGAAAGTAAATCCACGGCACTTATTTAGACATAAAGAAAATGTAAAACCCAGAGAAAACATAAAACCATAAAGAAAACGTAAAACGCAAAATTCAGTATGGCATTAATATATACGCTAGCATGCAGGGAACTACTACTTTCTGTGCAACTTCACTGGTGTGAGCTGCATGCATAGAAATAAAAGTGACACATGAATGTTTATTTTATTTGCACTTGAAATGAATGAAAACTGATTTATCTGAGCAGTAGTCAAAAGTTAAAATTTTTCAAATCATCTAAGACTTTTCAGATTTTAACTGCCATCTTAATTGCCCCCCAAAATCCCAATGGAAGCTAATAAGGATTTTTGCACAAGCTTTACCACAATCTTCTACGGTCACGTCTTCCATCTTCTACATATGCATTGCAGAGAGGAAGAATCACGTTCTCTGTCTCTAGACAACCACATACCTTCAGTTAGAAATGCGTATTTTTCATCAGGCATATAATCTGTATTATGGATAACCAGTATTTCATTATCTGTAAACAAGCAGCTTTAGCTAACGAATTATTTTGGAATGCCAGCTGTGCACTACAAGATGAAGCGCTGCTGTCCAGAAAAACAACCCCCACTTCTCATACTGCATGCACTGCCAAACGTACCACGTAAGCTAGCAAGTGACATTATTTTTATCTTCCACAAATATGCAGTCAATGAACCTTAGCCCCTGCAAGTTCCACCTTCTCCCCCTTCTTGATTTGCTTTTCGAACTTAACACAATTTTCAAAAGCAGAGTACTTGTGTCTAGGAGACAGGACACAACGTTCATATTTCTTCGGATTTAACCCACTTCATACGGCTTGAGAGTTTGCAGACTATGTAGGTATTTTAAAAATACCTGCTCTCAAAACTTGTTGTACCCGCTACTTGTTCTTGTCATAAGCATTAGCAGTAGACTATTACGTTAGAGAGTTATAATAATGGACTGGCAAAGACAATTCCAATCCTGTATGTTTTACAATTGCATAGCGATCATGATTAGGTGACGGTCAAGCAGCAGGATTAGCCAAACTACGAGGATTATTTGAAGGATTTAAAGGTTTTTTTACTGCAACCTAACCACCTGTAGTCGTGTAATTTTTTTTAGGCCTCACAGGAGAAAGAAACATCCTTCTGACAACAATTTTTCCTACTCCACTGCAGCGATATTTAACCCTGGAACACGTTTCCTTCCCAGAACGTTTCTCCGAAGGTTGTGGGGTTTTTACGGTTTACATCGTTTTGGGTTTTTTTCTTCCTTGTTTTCAAATGAAGCGATTTTTACCCTTATGCCCATTTTACAGGCACGAAAGGTGCCCAAGGTCACTAGAAAACAATGAGAAAAGGCAGCCGAGTAAACCAGAATTCCCGATTTCCGCACTGTCCAAATTAGGACATGATGTCAACGAAATATTAAATTACTGCTGCTGTGCCCCTAGCCCAGGTACTTGCCCGACCCGGCTAGGCCCCCGATGAACTCTACAGAGCCACAAACCGGCCAGCTAACCCCCCAGCGAGCCATCCTCCTCACCCAGGTAGATATCCCCGAAGGAGCCGCTCCCGATCTTCCGGCCCAGCCGGTACCGGTTCCCAACCCTCAGCTCCATGGCGGCAGCTCGGCTCGTCCGCGACCCGGTTCTGTTGCTCCGCTCGGCCTGCTGGCTCTCGTTCTGACGCCTCACAGTCCTGCGGTTCCGGACGCCATCGCGGCTTTGGCCTCGCCGCTCGATACTAGCGAGACAGCCAAGGCCGTCACCGCAGCTCCCGAGCGAGATGGACACGGATTCCCTACACGACCAGCCCGTCAGCCTCTCAGGCCCCGAGCCACCATACTGCGTGACCTCACTTCCCTGGCGACGGGGGCGGAGCGCGCTGCCGCAGGACGGGTGCGCGGCGGGCGGGGCGCGGATGCGGTCGCGGCTCCTCCGCGCCGCCGGTTTCCCCGCGTTCGGCTCGAGCGGAGTCGGGCGTCGGTTCCTGCCCCATCGCATCGGGCCGTCCCAGGCGCCCGCCGGGCGGCGAATGAGGCCCGCAGCCTTCCGGGTGCGTGTGTCGTCTTCGTCGTCACCGCGGCCGTCGGTCACCGCAGTGGAGATGAGCTCTAGCAGCACTGCGTTCCGGGGAGTGCCCCTTTGACCGTGGCGGGGGTGGGGGGGGAAAGCAGAGACAAAATCTGAGACGTAACCCCGGAAATTTCAGGGGAAAACCGTGTCATTCTTGCCGGGGAGGAGTGTTGGGATCTCCTCTGCCTCTCTGGGTGAGGAACAATTTCTCTAAGCGTAGTCCTAAGCAGATCACCGCCGAACACGGCAGGGCCCGTAGGGTAACCTTGTAGTGTGTGCGTGCACACGTGAGGGTCTGTATTTGTGAAACCTCATGCTGTAAAAGTTGTAAGACATTAATTTAATGTCTTGGGTGGCTGACAGCCGAGCCTCTGGAGGTACAGAGTAAGGGATAAAGAGGGAGAGACATAGATACATCTGAACTGTCAAATTCTCCCAGCAGCTCTGAGAGCGGGAGCTGCAATGAGTCCTGGACCCCTTAGTCCACATCGCCCCTCTTCTGTATTCCATCCCTACCACCCCACCTTTCTCCCACTGATGTAATTTTTTCTGCTTGCTTGCACCTCTCCCTCTCCTGTTCTCCAAGCTCCCGTCTTTCTCTGTTGTTCTACCTCTCTGTTTTTTTTTTCTTTCTGCATTTCCATCCTCTTCCCCACCCCTCTTGTCTTCATCCTCTATCTCAGTCCATCACTATTTTTGTCTTTTTCCATTTATCTGTCTTCCAATTTTTTTAACTTCTCCCCATATACTCTCTAGGTTTTTGGGATGGCCGCCCAACTTTTATTTCCTCTCTCTCTGTGCCCCGTATTCTAAGTACACGTTTTCTTTCTTGGATGCTCTCATTCCAGGTCCCTGCCACAATGTTTTCATTTCTTCCCTCTCTGTCCCTCAGCCCGTTTTTCTCTTGACTATTGTCTGTCTCCCTGTCCCTCTCATTAAATTCCTCTCCCCTTTAGCTCATAGAGCCTGGAGACCCAGGTAACCACACATCACCTTTGCTTTTTCCAAGGGTTTGCTTTGCTGAAGTGTTTCTAAATGTGGCAGTGAGCTTTTCTGTAGCTGGAATTTATTTCTGTTTCAGGAAGAAACATTTCATTCTGTAGTCTGTGGTTTAACAGTTCCCATGCCAGGATAATTGCAGTAGAAGGTGGCAAAGGACACCAACAGCCTGAACTAGGATGTGCCAGGCCTCTTGCCAAGCCGGGGGCCGAGTGTGGGATGCCACCTCCTTAAATTGCAAACGTTGAGGGATTTCTCCCAGACAAAATCTGCCAGGAACTATGGCTCTGGGTGGCCTTGGACTCCTGGGGGCCTCCTCCAAACTGCCTCCAAGCCACGAGGGTGGTAAACTTTGCTTCCTTTTTAAAAGAGCCATCGTTCGTGTCCAGGTGCCTGCAGCCAAAAGTAAAATTCTAGCTCCTAAATTTGCAAACATCGCAGGATTTCTCCCTGATGAAAGCTGCCAGGAACTAGGGCTCTGGCTAGCCTTTGACTCCCGGGGGCCTCCTCTGAACTGGCTCCAAGACACGAGGGTGGAAATCTTTCGTACCTGTGGGAAAGAGCCACCACTCACAGCCAGGCACCCGCAGCCAAAAGTGGGAATCTGCCTCCTAATATTGCAAATATCAGAGGATTTCTCCCAGACACAATCTGCCAGGAGCTACAGCTCCGTCTGGCCTTGGATTCCTGGGGGCTGTCTCTCTCGTGCCCCTGAGACACTGGGGGGCTCAGGGGGCATCAGGGACCGAAGATGGGTTTAAGGTCCTGCTGTATTTAGTCTGCTGTTGTGCACATCAACAAGATAATGGAGGAAAAGACCTTATTGTTAGCTGGTAGGAACTTAACCTTCAAAAATTAAACAAGGTATCGGTCAATTAGTAGAACCTCAACCTGTGTAAGAGGAATAACACACAACAAAACCGCTGCTGGCACGGAGGTGGTATCGTCGGCTGTTCCAACCTCATCTCACGCGCTGGCCCTGCACGAGATGATGTTGTGACTGGCCACTCCTGAGAAGGAGATATAAGATGTGGTCCTGGAGTGGAGGGAGAGAGAAGGACAAGATGCATGCAGTTTTCATCCAGGGGATGCCCTCAAAGTGCCCTGCCTGCCTACCCCTCCCACTCAGGAGCCTTGCTCCATCTTCTTCTACTTGGCAGCTTCTCAAGAATCCAGGGGTCAGTATGTTATCAATTGCTACTGTGACTAATAAAATCAATTTGCTTTGCAATTATAAATTCATCTTGAGTTTTTTGTACACAGGCATCCTCCAGAACCCATAACAGAGGGTTACGTGGATTGGGAGGCACTGAGATTCTCTGAGGTACATCGTGTGACAGCTTGTTGGCCCAGGAAGGGGCCTTGGTTCCTACTGAGAATCACCCCTGTCATTGCAGGGAGGAATCTTGGATGTTTTGTTAGCTCCTGGCAGGGTCTTGGGGGCTTTGTGGTTTTTAGGGGTACTGTAGACCTTGTGGGGTCGGCCTATTGGGCTCTTGGAGGCTTGTGACCCCACTCCAGGGAGGAATCTCCATGCAGCCCCAAACACTGGGGTCAGATGCTGCCCAACCAGCAGAAGACAAGGGGTTAACGAAGCTTTTTGGACACTGCCTTCAGAGCGGTTCCACAAAACGTCCATAATGTGGATCTTTAAATAAAGACAGCTTATACATATGCTTGCAATAGACTTTCGCATGCTATTTCCTCAAATGCTTCTGCTTTAATTTATTTTTATATCAGAAGTGTTTAAACAAGCTTCAACACGAGCTCTGCTCCCTGCCATGCTCCAAGTCCTAAGGAAGAACTGGATATCCTCACACTCATCCCAGCTGAGGCAGCTCTTGTACGGAAGGAGCTGCTGCTGCTGCAGAGGAGCAGAGATCAACAGCTGCAGGAATTCAGGCAGGAAAAACTCTGTGTGCCTCCCACCCAGCCCAGTTCCTCACTGCGAGTACAAGTCCTGCTCTTACCTGCAGAAACTTCGAGATCCAGCATGGTTCTGTTTTACAGATAAGTGGGTTTTGTTTGGCACCCCTCCTCGCCCCGGGGTCCCCGCACCTGTCAGCTTGAAATCAGAATGACTTGGTGCCATCACAGCACTAGAGCATCGGGAGACTCACTGGAATTGCCCCATCCCTGGCTCAGGACAGCTCGTTCCTGGCGCAGCTTCCCTGGCAGGGCAGGAACAGGGCGACCGAAGGAGCGCGACCCCCGTGCTCTGCGCCGCGGGGCGCCCTCTGGCGGACACGGGGGTGGTTGGGGGCGGAACCGCAGCCCACGGCCCCGCCCCTGTCCCGGGGCCCCGCCCGCAGCTCCCGCTCCATCCTCCCCACAGCCTCCGCGCTCCCTGCGCCCCGGTGACGTGCCTCGGATTTTCCACGGGGTCCTCGGCGTGAGAGGAGCGGCGCGGCCGGGACAGAGCCGACCCGGCGCTGCCTGTCGCCGCTCGCGCACCGCCTGCCCGCTCTCGGCACCGCTGACCGCACCGCCCGGGTTCCCACACCGGGAAACGCCTCGGGAAATCGCGCCAAAACCGCGGGTCCAGCGTCGGAGTACGGGTCGAGTTCGGGCAGACGAGTAGATGCCTTTTTGCAGTAGCGAGGTCCCTCCGCGGCGCCATTTGTCCCTATCCAACAGCACATGCGCGTAAAGACACCGCCTGCTGTCTGGCTCACGTGACGCCATCGCCTGCCTTGTATCACGTGATTTCCGTCCTTAGACGCCATCTTGGATGCTGGCAGAAGCCGCTTCCGGATAGGGCGACGCCATGTTTGGTACGGTACGCCCGCAAGGACCCCTCGCAGAAAGGCGTCTACTCGGCTGCCTGAACTCGATTCCGACACCGATTCCGGGCTTTCGCTGCGATGTTCCGCGGCGCTTCCCGCTGTGGGGGCACGGGTGGTGGGGTCAGTGGCACCGGGGTCGGGCAGGAGGCGCGCGGGTGGCGGCAGGCATCGGCTCTGTCCCGGCCGCGCCGCGCCGCTTCTGTGGGAACTCCGTCGACGCCACGCGGCGCAGCTGCTGCCGGCTGAATCGATGACCCTATTTCACCTGTAAGGTCCTGAGTTGTTCACTGCTTCTCACAGCTTGTACAGTAGCTGGAATCCCAGTAGTGCCGTGCTGCATTGGAACTTATGGGTTAATTTTAAGTCTTGCCAGATGATTTTTACGAGGTTAAGTTGCAGTGAGTCTGTACCAAAAAAACCATTTGTCAAGATAAACCCTTAGAAAGCATTTATTTTTCCTTGGGCTGAAAAATATTGCTGTGCGTTACTTCTTCCCTTGCACCTGGAGTTCATTGTGGAAAAGATTTATTTTTGTGAGCAAATGGCTGGTGCGGTGAAAAGCAGAAGAGTTCCTGGTGAGATCAGCTTGGTGAGAACGCGAGCGCCAGCCAAAACCTCGCTGTGTTCCTGTGCGATGCCGCTGCGGGAGGAAAGAGCGTGAGGTGCAAAGCCCTGAGAAGAGCGGTGGGAAATGGCAGGCAAGGAAGAGTCGGGCTAAGTACGG
>VZTG01000563.1:6932-18054 GCA_013397845.1 Melanocharis versteri | reverse complement strand
CATCACATCCTTATTCAGTAAAGGAAAGAGTTGTTCAGGGCTTCTTCCCTTAAATTATCTCTTACCTAGTACTAGGAGCTGAAGTACAGGCAGTATCTGAGCTGATCCACAGGTTATTATCCATCTGACAAATTTGCTTTCTGCCACACTATTTTTTTTTTGCCATGGTCCCAGGCACTTAAAACACAGTTTTGAGGACAATACAAAGGGTTTACTGACACAGCTCTGCTGGCAAATCCTACCAGTGCAGATACAGCCTAGATTAGTAAAAACCACAGCCTCTGACCATAATAACTGCAACTGTGCTAGGGCTTTACTGGTTAAGTACTTTTATAAAGAGTGCTCTTTCCTTCCCACTGCCAGCCAGGATCAGTATACCATCAATCAAGTACCCAATTTTCCCAAGTTAGCTGTGTGGAGGTGCCTTTTAGTACAGAACTCTCACACAGCTCATCCTCACACAAAACTCCCTGCTTCCTCTCGAGCATGCTGTACCAAGGACAACGTGGCAAAGGGGAACACATCACAAAGTACAGCAAAATCAGAGGCTAGCCAGGAGAAATTTTTCCCTTAATTACTCAGGACCAAGAATTAATTTCATGGGCATCACTTGAAAGAGAAAAGGGAGAAAAATAAATCACAGAGGTGCTGGCCACAACACATCTGTGATATTCAGATGCACATCTATCTCATTGCTACCAATTCACCGGAGTGAGAAATAAACTCACGAGAAGCAGCTGCCTGAAATCCAGCCTGACACTCAGGGCTCAGGAAAGAGACAACGCTTGAGACGTGGACTCATGCAAACGTTACAGAGCTCAACAAGGTCAAGTGCAAGGTCCTGCCTGTGGGACAGGGCAATCCTGAGCACAAACACAGCCTGGGCAGAGAACGGACTGACAGCACCCCTGCCCAGAAGGACTCAGGGGTGGTGACTGATGAGAAGCTCATGAGATTCACGAGATGACATGGCAATGAGCACTGCAGCCCAGAAAGCCACCCGTGTCCTGGGCTGCAACACAAGCAGCGTGGCCAGCAGGGTGAGGGAGGGGATTCTGCCCCTGCACCCCACCCTGCTGAGACCCCACCTGCAGTGCTGCACCCAGCTCGGGGGCCCCCAGCACACGAGGAACACAGACCTGCTGCAGCGAGTCCAGAGGAGGTGGATCACCACAAAGGTGGTCAGAGGGCTGGAGCACCTCTGCAAGGGACACAGGCTGAGAGACCTGGGGCTGCTCAGCCTGGACAAGAGAGGGGATTCTGCCCCTCCACCCCACCCTGCTGAGACCCATCTGCAGTGCTGCACCCAGCTCAGGGGCCCCCAGCACACGAGGAACACAGACCTGCTGCAGCGAGTCCAGAGGAGGTGGATCACCACAAAGGTGGTCAGAGGGCTGGAGCACCTCTGCAATGGACACAGAGCTGGGGCTGCTCAGCCTGGACAAGAGAAGGCTCTGGAGAGACCTTAATGTACCTTCCAGTCCCCAAAGGGGCTACGAGAGAGCTGGAGAAGGGCTTTTGACAAGGGGGAATGGCTTCAAACTGAAAGCAGTCAGGGTTGGATTAGATATCAGGAATTAATTGCTCCCTGGGAGGGGGGGGAGGCCCCGGCACAGGGTGCCCAGAGAAGCTGTGGCTGCCCCTGGATCCTGGCAGTGTCCAAGGCTGGGCTGGATGGGGCTCTGAGCAGCCTGGTCTGGTGAAAGCTGTCCCTGCCCATGGCAGGGGGGCTGGAGCTGGACAGTCTTCAAGGTCCTTTCCCAATCCAAACCATACAATAACTCCATGGTAAAATAATCTCCCTTCTCAACTAAACAACAAACCATTACTGAATTGGTGACCAGATTTTGTGCCAACGTAATAAACAAGCAAGCAAAAAAAAAATTTACCTTAAAGGATAATTCACTCTGTTCTCTCAAAAAAAAGAACCAGCCATTGCAATACAGAAATTTCACATAAATAATTTCAATATCACAATATACCTGAAGTGGCTGTAGAAAAGTGTACTTTGCACAGTTCCCCTAAATCACCTCTCTTTCTTCTGCCAGTTTAAATGTTTGGTCTAAATCTTCAAAGTCACTAATGGATTCAATTCCTGATACATAAAGCACACCACATCCCAACTGCCAAGATAGGTGTGTTCCTTTGGGGCAAGGCAGATCACAGAGCATAGAAAGATATATTTAAGGGCAGAGATGATGCATCCTGGGATTAAGAGAACTATCCAAGTCACAAAACTCCAGGAGAGATGAGGTGAGAGTCATAACAATTAACACCACGCCATTGTATTTTCCTTTTGTAGATTTTGAGGCAGAGGGAGAAGAGTTTCAGCTAACCCATGAACTCCACGTTATGAAATGCTCTGCAGCACAGGAATCAAAAAGGGGGAATGATCTAGATTGCTCCTAAAATGTGCTCCAGCTCTTGCCATGGCAACCTAATTAAGAGTCCTTCTGATGACTCACAAGACACCAGTCCAAAGATCTATGTTACAGCAGGATACCTCAGCATACACACTTTGACAAGCCGGCCATTCCTGAAAAACCCAGGGCAAAATCCTTCTCCCTCCTGCCAGCACCTGGGAGTTTGTTACTCAGAGTTATTGCACATGAATGAAAGCAGAGGATAAACAATGTGTCAGATGTCTGGGATGATCCCACAGCTGTGCTGACACATGCTACTTTTCATTTGTCTCTTTTTTGGGGACACTTGAGTTCTCTTTCCAGGCACACTACACCACGCTAAGCAAACTTCTCCGCTTCCATCAGAGTAACAAATACAAGAAAATAACAACCTCGGAACAGACAGGTTGAAAGTCTTCATAAAAAGCCTAACATTTAAATTATTCTGGCCAAAACTCACAGGATAGTAATTTACAGTCCCTGCTAGCTGTTGACCAAAAGTCTCAAAAAGTTGGCATTTAAAGAAAAAGGAGGCTGGAGAGGAACACCACAGCAGAAAGACACCCTTCCAAAAGAAAGGCTTCCCAACAGATTTGACTTCAAAGCAACTGGCAATAGCTGCTGTAGATAGGACTCTCCAAGGCAGGAGAGCCCCGAGGGCTCACAAATTTAACAAACCAGCACTGCTGATATGTTCTGCACCTCTCCTGGAACACACGGACAGGCCCACAGATGAAAAACTGGCTACAGACAGCAAGAGAAAAACAAGGTTTGGAACAAGAAGTGACTGATGTGACCAATATTAGGTCAACTAACATGGTGGGAAGCACCTCTGAGGGACAGTTCCCTCAATTAATCTGCTAAGAAAAGCTGGATTGGAAAAGGGAACTATCAAACTGTTTCACAATGCTAAAAGAAGAGCTCCTGATTTTCCTCTAAAAATGCAATTACTGTGCAATGCTATCTAGAGAAACTTGAAGAAGTTTCATGAAACTAGAAACACTACAGAAGTTTCCATCTCTACAAGTTTACCCAAGGAATGATCACACATCATATCTGAAATGACTAAAAAAAACGTTTTGAAGGATAGTAGTTCTTCTGAAGGGCTGACACCAAGCTCAGGTGGAAATACTTATATTTTAGCTGATACCTATACTCCTAACATTGTGCATTTTTACTTATTTCAGCTATGTCAGTATCCTGTCAGCATCCTTAGGGCTATATGGAAAAACAAAACAAAACCCCACAACCCTTAAAATTATTAATTGGTGCACCAGCTTAACATAATTCTATTTAATTAGGGATTATAAAAATTACTTAAATACGAGTTTACAACAGTACAATGTCATCACTTTCTATATCACCAAGAGGCTTCAATCAAACAAGAACTCTTAAATCAAAATATCAAATAGTCAAGAAATCAAAATTCCCTCCCTTGCCCTGCTGCCCTCACTGCTGGTGACGCAGCCCAAAAACTGTAATGCAACTATTACATTCCCCAAAAATTACAAAAATAAAAGGTACGCAGTGATAATTTTGGAAGCCGACCAACCATCCGCTAGAAACAGAAGTAAATAAGGGAATTTCACAGAATTCAGATGTATTGAAATCTATTAAAATAATTCTGTGCTACTAAGTCAGACAAGATTTAAATAAACAATGTGAGAGACACTGTAATTTATGGATTTTCAAACTATCCCTTTTAGCTCCTAAAATACAGATTTTAATTTTGCCTTCACAGTCATTTTGAAATTAGTTTAGCTTGGTTATCTAATTTAGGGACTTGCTCGAAGTCTGGATTTTCTGAGTTTTGGTAAAAATCTCAGAGGCATCAATCCACAACACTGGAAGTCAGAGTACCACAATGAGTACAAGTGACAAGGTGTAGAAATTTCTGCTGTACTTACTAACATTTCTCAATGCTTCCCAGTAATTCTGAAAGTTAAAAATAGCCTATTTCGAGAGAAAAGCTTCTGTATTTCTGGCCAACAATCGCTTTCCTTGTTCACTAAAGAGCTCAAGAACAGCTACTTCTGAAAGACAGATTTGACATTTCTTCCTAGATTTGATACTGTTAAATCCTCAACGTGCATCAACACGAGGAGTGACGGCCAGTGCTAAAGGGAGAGCAAAAATACTCACACTCCAACAACCCTGAGCCCTCACCCAGTACAATTCCTAAGGGAAACAAAGAGCCTTGCACGGTCAGCCTCAAAGCAAAAATCTAATCCATCTTTGTTGGATGTAAACCATAAACCCAGCCCCATACGGCTGTTAACAGTTTTTCATTTTTACTTATCTACACACACATATCAGTTCCCAAACAAGAAGGAGAACTCACTAAACAGAGTTTATTTCTCTTCCAGAGAGAAAAAAAAAATGTATATACAGGCAGGAAGTAATAACTACAATCACAAATTAGGAAGTTGGAGAGTTGAAGGCTGTTTGGTTTTTTCCAGGTTAAAAGAACGAAGAAAACACACATGCAATTTACAGCACTTAAAACTTAAATACATTCATAAGCTTGTCAGCACCCACAAATGCCCTGAAGTTTTTGTGACTTTTTGGGAAAATATTCCATAACCCTGCAATGAAGAGGCTCTTTTGGATCCAACGTAACACTTGAGTTGAGGGTAACACCAGTCAGACAGCACAGCTCTGCCAGGACTCTGCCCAAAATGCTCTGGGAATGGATGCAGCTCCTGAGAGAAAAGCTCTTTACTCCAGCTCCACCCTATTACAGAGTTAGGAGAGTTTGGATATTGCTCAATGTCAATTACAGACATAAAACGGAACTATGTTAGTCAATTCTGATGAGTCAATCTACTGCTTTTCTTAGAGATTACAAATCTAAATAATCACCTCCAGAACAGCGCCTGTTTAGCCAACACAGAATATTTTCTAGAAGCTGTCTTTGCTGTCAATCATTACCTCTGTAACTCATGGAAAAAGGCTATTAGCCCTGGTGACTGGAGCTTGTGTTTGCTTTCAATCATATTTTAAGACAAGCCAAACTTCTCAGGTTCATATTTGAACCCTCAAACCCAACAACCCACACCTGATTTAAGGTTTCCCAATTATCTTGATTATTTTAGTTCTCCTCAGCTGTACTTTTTTAAGAGAAGCCTTTATTCATTTCACTGACAAACTATATTAGACAACAAAAAAGGAAAATTTCCATAGGAACTTTACCTTTTTTAAAGCTGGAAAGCAGGCAACAAAGCAGAGGGCAGCAAAACCAGGTTCCTTAGACAAGACTCCCAAGTACTGCCTCGGGCAGCAGAATTCTATCCCAAATCTTCCTTTCTCATTAGGCAACACATAACCCAGGTACCTAACGATGTCACTGCTCGAGTGTTCATCCTCTTCTGGAAGGCCAAAAGGAGATTCCGAGGCTAACAACCAATATCCCAGCACCAGCTCAGGTGCCTGATGGACAAACACCACTGTGAATACCCTGAAACAGCACAGCTGGCCTCCAGCTGCCCTTTCACAAAATCACAAACCTCTAGGGCAGGTGCGTTGGATTATCTAAAATAAATCTAGATATCTACGTTTAGGCAACTGAATTTCACATCACAAATGGGTGTCACTGGAAAAAAAGCTTAGAAAATGTCTGTTTCTCAAGTGCTCCACCAGACACACAACAAACACCACACACTCAAACAGAGGAGGAAATTCTCTGTGCTTAAGCATCATTCCCTGAACAAAGGAGGGAGAAGCACCGTGCTGCTGAAGAACACAATGAAATGTACTGTCATCAGTACCTGTGAACCAAAGAAAAACCCTCAAGGACCTGCATCCTCCTGCCTTCTTTTGCAGTAAAGCAAAAGACCAAATACACTGCAACTAAACAAGAACATTCAAAGGATGTTATGTGCACCGAGCTGAAAAAACCTGGAAACAATCACATCAGCTTTTTGTACCAAAGCAGTATCAGCAAAGCAAAGTTCGGGTTATTTGCTAATTTTCAAGAGATTAGCTTTCCTTTCTCAAAATTTGTCTAATATAATACCAAGCATATACAAAGTCTTTATCAAGAATCGTGCCTAGAGTGACCCCCTCCAAGGTATCTCTTCAAATTCTCCCGGGAAGTTTCTCCATCACTACCAAACGCCAGTCAGAAGAAACTTAGGACTTGACTAGCAGGTGTGACAGGTTAGAAGAACCATGCATTCATAAACTGTGTGGGAGAGACTTCTCAGGCATCCCTGTGTTACACTCAGTGCGTGTCTGCATCACTAAGGTCTCTTCTGCAATAAAACCCCCCGTGTTTTCTTTGCTAGAATTTTGCACCTCTGTGAACAGACTTTGCTTTTGCTTATTCTTTGTCTATATGTGATATTCAATAAAGCCATAATGTCATGTGGTGGTTAATTCGGTGGTTAATTTTATAAATGACTGCAATACATCAAACATAAGAAATAAAATCTTCTGACATCCATTAAAAGGAGTATTATCTGCCAGAGCAGTACCTTCACATGTAACGGGCAAAGGTAAAATAAAATGACACAAATAACTTTTGCCTCATTTCTACAAGTGTAGCAAAAGCTCCTGCAAATGCTTTTCATGCATGAAGAGCTCAGAGCCTGCAGTGCAGCAGGATGCTCTGAACGGGTGTGACCAGCACACACATCTACCACTCCACACAAGGTGTCACTCCTAACTCGGTGTCTACAGGCTTCTCCTCAGAGCCAGCTCCCCAGCAGATGAGCTGAGAAGCTGCTGGGGCTCTGAATGAATATTTGCAGAAATATGTCCATCCACGGGAAGTTTCCCAGGTGCACTCCTGGCCAGGAAAGTAAAGAGAAAACGACAGAGAAAGTTGTACAGTCAAAGCAACACTGGCTGCAAGATCTGGCTGGGGTCTCAGAGGAACCTTCGACAACTCTGTGCAACTGCCTTTCCTCCCAAATCTATGCACCGCCACGCTTTACTCAAAAGCCAGTAAATAAAACCATGAAAACTTCTCAGAAAGGTATTTCTTCCGATGCTGAGCTGTCTGTCTGGGCAGCTCCAGCAGCCAGAAAAAGATCACGCATTCCGCATTTCTGGAAACGCTTCTCCATTTTTTTCATTCTATGTTTTAACGCAGATAAACTTCAAAGGAGATAAGGCATTTCACACATGAGTGACTGGACATAAGTACTGTTCCCACAGTCGCATACATTCAACTCCCTGAAAAGCTGACAAATTAATTCTATTTAATTTATAGCCAACTTCTATCTTAGCTATTTTTAAGTCTCATTAAGTTTCAAATCTTGCAGGCTTCGCAGTTAAAACAATTTGTTACATTCTCTTAGTACAAAAAAACAATTTGTTATCGATAAAGACTGACTAAAAAAATACACAACACGGCAAGGATCAAAAGCAGCACCAAGTAATTTTTCATTGATGCAGCCATTTCCCACACTTGGCAGTATACCTGAATGTTTTAAAATACACAATGTTTAATCCAATGTTTTAAACATCTACATAGTAACTCATAAATACCTTCATCCAAAGATGTTTGTGAACTTAGAAAAACATCTTACACTAACACTACAGTTCTCCACTAATTATAACTCGCCAATTTTTGAACTGTCTTGCTATATTTAACTTTTTGGTGATGAATTCTCGGAGTGTTTGAAGGGGAGGGAAGGATTGCAGAGGAAAAGGATCTTTAGAAAGGAACTTGGAATTTAACTACAAGTAGCAGAATTTCAATACACAGAAAGATTAGCTACAACATTCAGTAATATCCCCCAGAATTTTATGCCCTGGTGGATAGGCTTAATATTTGCTTCCTTTTAGCAAATTTGAAGTTAGCAGTCAGGAACTTTTTGTAGTTTGTCTTTCGATTATATCAAGCATAGCTAGAATACTCAGACCAAGGGAGTTAGAAAGCAAATTGCAGTTGTTTATTTAAACCTGAGCAATTTACTTCCTAAATTGACACTGTCTGAAAAAAAGAGGCCAGGAAGGCTGTTGAGGAACAACCACAGTTATTCCTGTAAACACACAGAATTTTGGCTGCTTCCAGTTCAGATCAACCCTGAATTTAAGCCTTTATAAAGAGCACTTAAATAGGGGCAAATGAAGGTGTTATTTTCTCACAAGGTGCAATAAGGAAAGCACATAAATCTGCTCAGGCTAAAGAAAGCCCAAACTCACATGACACCAGTGTAAGCCTTGGGTACTCCCGCGTGCACTCAACAGCCCAGCTGAAGTCCTTTAAAATAATTCAAGACAGCCTCATCTTCTAATTTAACCTTTGTGTTTGCACTTGGGGGGTGGGGAGGGATCTCAGCATAAAGTTTCACCTTCTCACTGCAGATATTCAGCTTCCTTTTGGCTCACACCTCTGCACCTCGTGGTGCCAGAAGCATGGTATTGAGAGAAAGCATGGGTGAAGAGAGAATTGAGCGTACAAAATTTCAGCTGTACAATGCAGAAGTGATAATATTTGAAAAATATTCAACTCACATTTTTGCTTCGCACATTATTTACATAAATAGCTGCAGGCTGTTGTGGAACTATTAATTTTGAAGGAGCAGATGAGTCAAATCTTATTTTTGATAGGTAACTGCAAGATGCCTCCAATTAGACAAAGATAATCATACTTTAATAGCTGCTCTTATAATTAAACCATATTACACAGTGTCACAAGCACAGAAAAGCAGGGCCAGAAGGGAATTCAAAAGGCCACCAGGCTTCTTCCTGCCCCCTGCTTCAAAGCAGGGCCACCTAATAGAGCACCCTTCTGAAACTCCACCAAAAAAAAAAATCATTGTTTTAGCAAGTGTCTAAAGCCTTTAAAACACGTACAGAGATGATCAGCTTTCAGAAATATTTCACACAGAAAAGCAGGCTGCAAACAATTCATGTAAAAAACCTGCAAAAATTCAACAAAGAAATGATTCAGAAGGAAACACACTGGCCAGTAATTCTCATATTCACCATAATGCCACAAAAAACCTTAGGAAGACCAGCACGTACAGGGGAACAGTCAAGTCTCATTCAGCCACCAGCCATTAATTAATAAGAGCTACATCAGCTTCCACGGCAGAATGCAAAATAGATACCATTCCCTCCTGAATAAACCAATCAAGGAATTCCAAGAGGTGCAGTTTTAATATTATCACACCCCACTGGGAATATACATTTGTCTGGGCTTGATAATACCCGAAGAGCATAATTATCTCTCAAAGACATACTGTCACGAAGCATTACTCAACTGCTGCTTTTATTTAGGCTCCTTTATTTGTAAATACATCTATTTTTAAAAATATAAACTCTGTTTTATAGCATCCCACCTACAACCGTGCGTTCAACGCACACAGAACCCATCAAAATTTCCGAACTCTGTGTCAACATAAAGAAGAGAATGCCATTAAACTTAAAAGAGAAAAAAATCAATGCTATCAGCACTCAGAAAAATTCAGCAGCATGCCAGTCTCAGATGTACAAACTCACACTCTAAGACTATTCTGCTTGGTCCTGACACCACCAGACACGACCTCCTCCTGTCCCAAGGTACTTCTGTCTGACCAAGGAAACCCCAACAACAGGTCCATCTCACTACAAACGAGACCCACGTTAAGCACAAATAAATTTAAGCCAAGTGCATCCTAGCTGGCCGGCCCATTCGTTTCTCCCACCACAGGGAAACCATGAAGCTAGCTGTGAAATACAATATTCTTACAACAGCCAGCCCACGGCAGACAGAAACCTACCAGGACATCACCGGGCCACTCACAGATCACATTAGCTGCCAATTTCTACAGGACAACTGAAAACAACAAAAAAATCAAGTTACTCCTGAGCCCCGAGCAGGTACCATGCTCATTCTACTTCACAAAATATTCTGTGGCCTTTTTTTTCCTCTGCAGTTAAAGGCATGTGCCACATCAACAGGTACTAGGGAACAGCTATTAATTAAAGGTACCCAGGGTTTTAAATAGTAAAAATCTATTATTTAAAAGCTTCGATACCAAGGTGCAAGCTCAGGATGTTAAATTTCCTCCGACTGCATGAGCTCTAGGTGTTAAAAGGGAAGACGCACTTCCTGATGAACAACACCGCTAAGGCTCTTGAATTTAGAGTTTCTGACAGGTAAGTTTAGAAAAAACCCACGTGCAGGCAAAACTTTACAACATCTGGATGTTAATCAAATTTCAATTCTGATCTACACTGAAACTGTTCTTTCACGCATTGTTATTTGCCTCGCTGAAACTGAAGAGCCTAGGTCATGTAATTTAATCTTTGACTCATCATGCAAATTAAATCACACCATTCCCACACGACAGCATATAGGTTTTAAATAAATCCTGGGCACCTACATGATCCCTCACCAAAAACTAAAATCCCAAAAATTTAAAAACCACCAAAACCGGACACATTCTAGTTTCAGTACCGGCAGCATTCCACGGATTTGCAGGGAAAAAAAAACACCGACAAAACTTTTCTTATCCTACGGAACAGAGCGACCACGCCGCGGTAGCTGTGTGCGGGGCAGCCTGCACAGAAACCAGGCTCCCAGCACAGCGACCGCTGCGGAGGCCTACCGGGGCCAGCAGCACGAACAATTGTAGGAAGAGGCCTGGGAGCCGGAGCCCGAGAGGCCGCGCAAGGCAGCGCCGGCTCCGCGCAGCCCGGGCCGAACAAAGAGCGGTGGTCGCCGGCAGCGCCCCGGGCCCGGCCCTGCCCGAGCCGGCACCGCCGCTCGCTGCCCCTCCGCC
>VZTG01000561.1:359216-476294 GCA_013397845.1 Melanocharis versteri | reverse complement strand
GGAGAGATATGGACAGAGAGAAGTGCAGAACGCTACAGAGAGATACAGGATATGTCTGTGTGGTTGTACCAGGATTATCGGTGCCATTCGGATGCCGCACGTGCCTAAAGCATTGCATTGGGAGCGTGGAGATTCCCTCGTGCATTCCAGTTCTTGATCCCAAATATTCTCCCCAGTGCTTGATGAAGACCTTTCTCTGAGGAGCCAGAAAAGGGCCACGGCGGGAGGCTGCGACACCGAGCTGGGGGCCCAGACTGGTGGTCCTGGCCGGGGAGGAGGACGTTTCCCTGCCCTCCAGGTTTCCGGGGGTGCCCGGGGCAGCTCCAGTAAAGTCTCGGTGACAAAGCTGAGCCGCGTCCCGCCGTGTCCCCGCGTTGTGCGACATCTCCCCGCGTGCCCTGTGCTTTGTTGAGCCCCGGCGCTTTGGGTCCTGGCACCTGGGGGATACCTGGCAGCCGGAACGCAGGCCCTGCGTTGTGTCTGAGTACCAGGCCTTCAGGTGAGCATCCTGAGGAAAGCCCCCTCCTTGGTTTTGGCTGCTTTTCCTGCACAGACATGTCCAGGTGACCCTTCTTGATGGCCTGTGCTCTCTTGCAGGGAGAATGGGCTGAAGAACCTGGATGACAGGGCTTTTGCCAAGTCCATCTGTGAGGTCCTCTTAAAGCAGCAGTATTTCGATGGAATTGGGAATTAGCTGCGTGCTGTGATCCCATACAGGTAAGGAGGGTTGAGCACCCACTGACCTGCCACGGAGGTTTAGTCTCTAAGAGTTCTGTCGAGGATGGATTTTGTCTGCTTGTCTTCAAAGAGTTAAGTGTTGAGACCGGTGGCTGGGAGAAGGGAAAACCTTTGGAATCACAGGAGGCAATTTGATGTTAGCTTAGAGGAGGAGGCTGGTGTGGGACAGGCCCCTTGGAAGTAAGGGGAGAGGGTTTCTCCAGCATCACCCGAGCCTTTGCCGGGCAGGGCAGTTCCATATTTAATGAGTTTTCATCCAAACCTACATCTTTGGCTCTGTGCCTCATTATATTTGACAGTCTACAAATCACACCTCTTAAGAGCTTAAGTGTTAGGCTGGCTTCCTGTAAACTCTGTGCATTATTAAACTTTATTAATGATATAATAATAATAAAAGTAAATTAATCTGTGCCTTGGAAAAGTGTGCTGCAGCATTATGAGTAACAAACTAGAATGTCCCCAAGAGAAGTCATTGCATTGAATATCCATTTACATTTGTTCAGCTCTCACTTGTCTTCCCTGCCTGGTTTCAGGGAAGGGAGTTGCTGGAATTCTAAAATAAAGGTTTCTTGTAGAGGTTTTTTTTTTTACTGTATAAAATCTCAGGTTGTTATTCCAGGTCTTAGTCATAACGTTTGAATTTCACCAGTAATTTGGTGTGACATGTCAGGCACCACATGAATCCAATGAGATTAGACACAGGAATTGGTCTAGGGTGAACAATTTGTCAGATTTGCTGCTGTCCTTAAAAGACTACAAGGTATTGAAAGATACAGGTGAAACTGGGAAAATCACTGCCTGGCAGGATTTCCCTTGGTAAAGGGGAAGGCAAAAAGTGGGCCTCTGCTGGTTTTGTGGCATGGGTGAGATGGCCAATATCCTGGCTCGCTCCCCAAGCCCAAGTGCCCAGCTGCCCCTGACCTCGTGGCATTTCCGCTCGCGCGCAGACCCCCTGCAGCACCGCCACACGGATGATCACAGACACGAGTGGGCTTTGCTGCCAAGCGGTGCAGGGGAAATCAAATCTGAGTGCCTTGGTTATACACCCCAATTGGAGGTGAGATACGCCATCTGCAAGTGCAGATGGACTGCAGATGTCCCGAATAAATGTCACAGCCTCCTTTCCCCTGCTTCCAGGGCAATGCAGCAGTGCACCACGTCTTTTGGGACTTTCGGAAAAACAGTAAGTGTTACGTGCTAAACTGGCTCTGTCCCCAGCATCACAGAGGCTTTGGCTTCTTGCCGTTGCAGCTTGAAACTTGAGATTGTGCTGCTGCTTTGTGTTGATGTCAACACCTCAGTACTCAGTGTTATCCCTGGGGAAATGGGTATGGTATTATGCAGTGCTGCATCTACGTGAATAAGAAGACTTTACCTAAGAAAAAGGCAGAAATGCAATGAAATTATGAACTCTTACCCTGACTTCAGGGAATACAGTAGGTGCTTTGCTGGGGTCAGGTCTTTAAAATGGCTCAGACAGTCACCAGACAGAGAGATATAACTGTGAATTGGGTTAACTCAGAGCATGTGGGAGAGGTTTCCTCTGCAATTACCAGGAGTATAATTTTTTTTTTTTTTTAACAGAAGCTTAGCTTCTGAATATGTGATGCACACCACATAAATAGGGTCATAATGTTCAGTCTTACCAGGAAAGCTTTGGCTGTTTTGGTGCTGCACTCTGCCGGAACAAATCCACTGCCCTGTACACGTTTCTTTTCTTCTGTTTCTACATCTTCCAGCACAATCTAGCCCAGCACTAAGTTCTTTATCTTCTCTCTTTCTATGTGCACAGACACGTAAATGACTTTAAATATTTCTTCATTCCACCAAAAGCTTTCATCCAAATTTTGAGGTTCTCAGGCAACTACAGACGATGTGTTTTGGTGTGAAATCTCACTTGTGTGCTGCTAAATGACCCTGCAATCTGTACTAACTTGAGCTCGTCTTCACGCACCCTGCATGCAGCAGAGCTATAAATGATGGAGCATGACTAACTCTGCTTAAAAATCCATTTTCTCTATAACGCAGATGGACTGTGTGGTTGGAATACATCGGAGTGTGAAATAGGATATACAGATATGAATTATACAATCTGTTTTTGTAACCATCTTACCCGTTTTGGAGTCCTGCTGGTGAATACTCTATGAATCATGTCCCAGAAAGTCCCGTGGCACTAAACAAAGTCATCACTAGTTTTGGGGAAGATATGGGAGATTTGTATCTACACAAGCTGTTAGATATCTGCAATTTTGCCAAAATCAGCAATAACAAAAAACCCAGTTATAATAATTTAAAGGTGTAAAGTCCTTTAAATGTCACTTGCTTCAAGGCAATTTTGTTTTACAGATGTAGTTTGTACTTTTTTGCAGTGTAACTTAATCAACTTTAAAGTGTTATTTACAGTGTTGGAAGTACTGTACTGTATTTATTAACTGCCAGCAGCAACTAACGACACTACATATTTTTGAAAGTTTTATCTATGCTCCATCAGAAAGTGAAGTTTAGTAAAAATATGGGAGATGTCATTATCTATCACCTCTTAATTCTCTGTAATACAGAGAAAACTGCCTCTGAAAGCAAAATGTCAAAAGCTGGGATGACTGCCTGAGAATGGGCTGCAACAAAGGCAAAGAGACAGGTGAGTTCTAAGCAAGCTAAGTAGATTAAATTGTCTATTCCCAGTAGGACACAGCCCATAGGATGGGGTGAGGCCCCACCTTTGCCTTTGGATACCTCCCCTAGAGGTCAGCATGACCCTGCTCCAGGGGCAAAGGCCCTCCTGGGAGTAAAATTGTGGCTTTACAGGAAGGAATTGAGACGGTTCAGATTTCAGACACTTGCTCAAGTTTCCATTTGAGCAAGAAGAATTCAGTCTGATTTTCAGATCACACCTCTCACTGTCACTTTGGTAATCAGCAGAGCTACAGGTCTTCAACAGCATCGTCCATGGGACATCAGAGATGTAGGTTACTAGTCTGAGGTTCAAAGTTTCACAAAATAGAAGAGACGCTGTGTCAGGGAACAACAAAATCCTCTCAATATTCCTCCTGGCAGCAGCTGTGGAGAAGCAGGGCCCAGCCTCCTGTCTGATTTTGCAGTGGTGCTTTGTGGACAGGGAGGATCTACCATGCTCCAAGACATTTAGCAGGTTTGTGCAGCTCCCAAGCGTGGGAGCTGCCACTGAAACAAAGTAGTTTCTCCTACAAAGCGAGCTCCCAGTGGAATGATTTTGGTAAGGTCCTGGAATCCATGTTGAATTTGTGGTTTCTGAAGAACAGCTTTTCTAGCTTCACAACTTATTGCTGGATACTTTAAATACTGCTGATTAATTTACTGTTTACTAGTTTGGATATTCTGTGGGACTATACAATAAGAAACACATAAAATTATTAATGGAAAATCTCCAAAAGTAGCAGTAAGCAGAATAGGAATTTCACAATGTGAAAATGTGGGAAGGAATTTTCTAAATCTATCCTGGCAAACAACTGTGTTTCTTTATCTTGTAACACAGGACTTGGCCTGGATAGAAATAGATGTCACACATGGTCATATATTAACTCTGATAAGCTATGCAGGATGTGGTGCTTCTTCCCTTTTTTTGGGAATGATGCTCGTGACATACCTAACTCTTGAGTAAGTCTGATCCTTTTTCTTACGCTGATTTTAATATTTTGGTGATAATGAATTTGCAGCAATTATCAGAATGTTTGCTAATATTTGATGCTGTGATGCATAAGAGGGAAGACTGAGAGCTGACAGTATAAATACTGCTTTATTTTGTTGTCTGATTGTTGTGAAATTAGAGAGATTTGAATACTCGTACCTCAATACAAGCACCTGTCTGGACTCTCCAGCAATTTTTGTGTTCCTAAATTTCACAAAATCATTGAATAGTTTGAATTGGAAGGGATCTAAAAGGTCCTCTAGTTCCAACACCCTGCCATGGGCAGGGATGCTTCCCACTAGACCACACTGCTCCAAGCCCCGTCCAACCTGGCCTTGAGCACTTCCAGGGATGGGGCAGCCACAGGTTCTCTGGATAACCTGTGCCAGGGCCTCACCACTGTTAAAATGTCTGTAAAGAGTAAAAATTTCTGTCATTTCAAAAATTTACCCTTGGATATGGGTGAGATATTACATCAAGAATCTGGCATATTCCTGTGTATAGGCTGTAAATTGTATGATGCGGTGATAACTTTGTGGACTTTCCTCTTCTTTTTAGGAAGGTGCGGAGAGACAACCCCTCAAAAATCCTGCTCAACCTTTGTGCTGTGCTGCTGATGCTGAACATGGACTTCCTCACCAATTCCTGGCTGATCTCGTTCAACCAGCGAGGCCTCTGCATCACTGTGGCCATGCTCCTCCACTGTTTCCTTCTTGTGGCATTCCCATGGATGTGCCTGGAGTCTGTTCGCTTTTATTTGGCTCTTGTCAAAGTTTTCAATGTTTGTGTCCCAAAGTACATCCTGAAATGCTGCATTGCTGGCTGGGGTAAGTAGACCGATTTCCTCTCCCCTTCTGTGCTTGTCAGCTTCTCTAAGATTGGGGCGTATTTACAGAAGTAAGTGAAGACACTGAGCTAGCAGGAATGTGATACACACCCTGTGCTTTTAGGATGGATCTCTTTCCCCAGGCTGTTCCGCTTAAATTTCTTCTGTCTGGGGAGACATTAGCAGAGAGTGCTTGTTGGTCCCTGCACAGTCATATGCAACTGTAAGTGGGTGTAAGGCACTGCTTTCCTACCCCTCTTCTCTTTACAGGATGATTTTTCACAGTACCTCACATCAGTGGGTGTGACTGGGGCAGTAATGCTGCCCACAGCCTTCACCCCTGTGTGGGGATGCTCAGAGGTGATTTTAACTCCTTCTCCAGGCCTTGTGTCCATTTCTGGCATTCTCTTCCTGATTCCCACGCACAGAGTGGATTTGGCTTTCATTCATTGCTCTCCCAAGGACTTCCCTTGACAAGTATCAGAGACTTGTTTGGGAGAAACATACCAAAAAGAACCCAAATTCTGGTTCACCTATTAGAAAAGGCACTGACCTAGAGCAGAATTTGGGCTGTATTATTCGGGTCACTGTTAGATGCTGTTTTAAGGGTGGGGGGGGCTTCACTCTTGAATAGTGTACAGCATATTCTCATCTCTATCTTCAGATTTGATGTCCCGCACAATCCTTGACGGTGCTGTTGGCAGTAGCTGTTCTCTACAAAAAAGCTAGAACTGAAAAAAATCTGGGAAATTTGTAGAAGGGAAGACTGATAAAGCACTGCTTGGGAAACATCCGTCTCTATGAGCTCTTAAAACAAAATGCTGTGGTCTGCTTATCCTTCAACATTCAGCTTTTGTAATAATCCGTTGGTTTTATTTTACCAGATTGGATCCCTTCTGGAGACGTTTGAAGACTCACAAACATTTTGCAAACACAGATATTTTTATGCCTACCCATTTATAACTTGCATAAATGAGGAGATTAAACCTGCTATGCTACACATTTAATTACACTTGTTTCAGAAGGAGCTTTGGGGTTAGAGTTTGACCTGAAGATGCACACATCTGCTGTAATTATGTATCAGAGATTACCTGACATCTTTCCATACCCTCAGTTTTTTTCTTTCGAATTAAACGATTTATTTTTCTTTTGCTTTCCACATTAGGAATACCAGCTATTGTAATTACTCTTGTGCTCATTATAATTAAAGACTTCTATGGCAATGGGTCACTCTCTGAGAGCCATCCTTACAGCAATTTGTAAGTATAATACTTTAAGCTTTTTTATGGTCACCAGAGTATCTGAAAAACACAAGAAATAACCAGAAATGACCACTTTTGTCTCTTCTCCCCCATCTTTATCCTCTCCTTTTAGTGGTTCTTGTTTGTAGGAACATTTTGAATGCATGGCTACTACACGGAGTAATTTTCACATCGGTGAACTGGGCTTGAGGACAGGGAGGGCTTCTGCTAGTCAACTCCATTTTTATTTTCGGTGAATTTCTTTCTTTGCATTAACCCAGTCTAATGGGATATTTGTATATGCTTCTTCACGGTCTGCGTTTCTGGTAAAATCTAAAGGCCCAATAATTGCTCCAGTATTTTGCACATTTCTGTTA
Organism: Melanocharis versteri; assembly: GCA_013397845.1. NCBI lineage: Eukaryota > Metazoa > Chordata > Aves > Passeriformes > Melanocharitidae > Melanocharis > Melanocharis versteri. The sequence continues at coordinate 469,448 of VZTG01000561.1, read as the reverse complement.
GGTTTTTTTTGTCAATTCACATCACTGTCTCATCATAATTTCAAGTAGTTTTATTTAAATCATCTCAACCTCCTCTCTTTTCCAGTGGGAAAACACTGCATTCTTCCATCCTTTTTAAAAATGCTTTCATAGCAAAGAATGCTTCCATTTTTTCACCTGCTTCTTGTTTAGCACAATCTGATCACTTGTTGGTGAAGATTACCTGGAACATCTGAATTTTCTCCCATCAGAGAGGCAACACACACCCATGACACCTCAGAGGGAAAATAGTTCCCCATCTTTAGCATAAAGACATAAAGGAAAAAAGAAGTAAAATTCACTAATTTATGTCTAAGGAAAAGCTAACCAGTGGTATTCTATTATTTGGATCCCTAATTAAGTCATATTCAACTTGGTTTTCCTAAGGCAGTGTGTCAGTGTTTATACATTATTAAGTTGTGAAACAATCGTCAGGTTTATCTGAATTTGGCAGAAATCGCAATGTCTTAAAGTTACCAAATTTCCGTAACATCTGTAAAAAAAGGCAAGTGCAGGGATTCTATTAATGTCCTCATTGGGGGAAAAATAATGGGTGCTAGGGAACGCCCCTGACTAGGTGTTGGAGAGCCATACAGAATGCTTATTTTGGGAACCAGGCTTCCTGAGTTTCCCCCTCACAGAACTCCTTATTGAATACACACCTCCCTTTCTTGCAGTTGCTGGATCTAGGACAAGACAGTGTTCTACGTCTCCATTGTGGCTTATTTCTTCTTAATATTTTTGATGAATACAGCCATGTTCATCACTGTTCTCCTTCAAATCCACTCGGTGAAAACAAGGGCACAAAAGACATCCAGATTCTGGAAATGGGGTTTTCTCCAAGACCTCAAAAGTGCTTTCAGCCTGATGTTTCTTTTGGGCTTAACTTGCAGTTTTGCCTTTTGTGCCTGGGGAGCAGTGAGGATAGTTTTCTTGTATCTCTTCAGCATTTTTAACACCGTGCAACGTAATTTCTGAACGGAGTGGTGCTATAAACACAATGGTTTAGGGATGTGAAATAAAAATAGATCTGTAATATCATGTAACTCAAGAGGAGAACTGATACAGCTTTTGTATTACAGGCTTTAGCTATTTTAAAAGGAAAGCTCTGTTGCAGTGGGATGAGTGTTATTTAGATAGTATTGCTGTGATAGGTAGACTGTTAAGATGTGAACTCGTGCCTTGGAAACACGGGTCCCAGTAAATGCATCTTGTCAGGAGCTGGCATGATCATCTGGGCATAAAAATGGCTGATGGAATCCACATTGACTTCCATATTAGTCTTAAACCAAATCTGCAGGAAACTCTTCCTATCACCCTTTCATATGCACAAAGAAGTCAGTGCAACTCTGGGCCAGCATGCTTATAAAATCATAGCGTGGCTTGGGTGGAAGAGACCTTAAAGATCCTGATGCTGGGCCAGGGACACTTTGCCCACACTGAACACACTGGTATTAGTGGCATGATGAAAGTTTAGAAAAGGGACAGCAGGTTGGAGAATATGCATGAAAACCCATGAACCTCTCCTTTCTTCATTAGGGTTCTTTATCTTTGTGTTTCGCTGCCTAATGAAGAATGAAGCAGTGAAGCAGTGCTGAGTACACTTCTGGGGAAGATTTTGTCTGAGTAATTATTCTGGTAAGCACTGAAGGGGTTTGCTAGTTGACTCATAAATCTTCATCTGCTGGTGTCACATTTGTTCTGCATTAAGAAATAAGGCTCCTCTCAGCAGCCCTACTGCATTGCATCAGATAATTGTTCTTTAATAGGTCTTTATCCTCTTGTGTTAACTGCTCATGTGGTATGATGACAGGGTGACATGCAGTAAAATCTGCAGATTTCCAAAACCTATTTCAGCTTGGTCGGTCTCTTAATTCTGTCCTCATGTGCCATTCAGTGATCCCTTATGTGAGCCATGTTTTTGGTGGCTTTCCAGTCTTCATAAAGCTGAGATTTTGGAATTTTTGCAGAATACTGGGCATACTAGTTGCTATTTTTTATGTGCAGGAGCTGGATTTGCTCAGCCTGGGAAGGAGAAGGGAGATGTCTTGCTGTCTTTGGCTATCTGAGGGGTAGTTACAGAAAAGAAACGGATTTTCAGAGGTGCACACCAAGAAGACAAGAGGCAATGGGCACAAGCCGCAGTGGTAGAAATTCATGTTATTTATAAGGAAACATGGTTTTTTTTGCAGTGTGGGTAGTTGGATGGCAGTGGCCCAGAGAGATGGTGGGGGGAGTCCCTCTCCTTGGAGGGTCAAAATTCAGCTGGACAGATGGCAGACCAGCTTGATTCAACTCTGGGCAAGAGGTCGGAGTGAAGACCTCCAAAGGTCCCTTCCAATCTAAATTATTCTAAGATTTTTCTGTTTGCCAGCTCAGCAAGAAATAGCATGTGCCATGGCTTATTCTGAGCTACTCCGGTGATGTTGATTTTTTCACAGAAATGTGGAAGAATTGAAAAACTCTGTGTGTCTATCAAAATGAGTTGATGTTATGAATGGGTATAACAAAGGAGAAGCATAACCTGTTGGTTTTCAGGAAACCAGACAAAAAATCCTATATTAACACCTGTGCCTTGTGCACAGCATCCTGTGCACCCTCTGCTGCTGAGGAAGAGGCAGCTTTCCATTTGCAGAGAGGGAATTCAACACAAGTGCTCTCAGTAGCATACAGAATGTTCTCCCTTGAGCAGGAGCCAGCTTGGTGTTGTATGACACAATAAGGATGAGGCTGCAATTCCTACCCTTTGTGTGACTCCTGCCTTCTTCTTTGTGACCTTATCAAATTAGTATTACTAGACTGGGTCCTCAAAGGGAAATAGGAGACTGAATTGATGGTATCCGGTCCCACCTGCACCAGTGTGATGGAGCTAATGTAAAAATGAACATCAGGAATTGTGACCTGTGTGGCACAGAGACCCCTGGCATCTGGGCAGGAATAGGGATGGCACAAAGATGGCACAGGAATCAAGCACAGATCATTCCCCTCTCTGGTGTCTGGTAGTTTGAGATGTAGCACCTGTACAGAATTTTATTTCTGCACCTTCCATTCTCTGATTTCAGACTGGAGTGAGTCAGGCGCAACTGCTGGATCTACGTCAAAGCATTTAAACCACAGATCACCATCCCAGGCTTTGCGGACTCTACGTTCCAATGGAACAAGTTCAACTTTCAATGCAGATTTCCTTCTCAGGACTTCTCCAGATAGAAATTTTAAGATTGGTAAGAAAAACTGCATGCACTGCATAGACTATTATAGATATATACCATAATAAATTCCATATGGTGCCAGTCAAATGCTAACTAATGGAAATAAATAGGGAACCTTTCACTGCTTTGTCTGTGCCAGGCTTCCGTTTGAGGGTTAATGGCAATGTTACAGATGGCTTTTGCTGTACTAGGGAAAATAAGAAAGCTCTTAAAATCCTGGGATGGCTCTTCTCCAAAACGACAGGAGCCCTCTGCTCAGCTGCCACCTTAGGCACCTCAGGAATATTCCACCCTCTGCCTGCTGAGTGCCACTCACATGGGACCTATTGCCAGCTAGGGAGCGCCGTAGTCTTGAGATGGACTATGGTGCTCTCAAACTGGAATTGCATTCCCAAAAGAGCAAAGATCTTGGGGATTACGGAAAGCTAAACAGGACATGCTGTGAGCCTTTTTAAACCAGAAGAATCCCAGCAGAAGGTTTTGCCTTCCAAGATGGAGAAATTGTTGCAGAGCCGTATTCTGAAAAAGGAATAGCACCAAATATTCCTGGTTGTTTTTGGAAAAATGCTGATTTCTGTTATTTCCCCAAAGACATTAAAACTGCATCGGCAGGTTCTTTCTAAATACAATAAACCAAGTTATTATAATGCAAAAGCGTTCCCAATTCTTTCCCACAGCTGAAGTCCATTGCAACCCCAGTGCTGTATCTCCAGAAGATGGTGAGACCAACCATCCTTGTTCACAAAGAATACTATCCATGGATGCAGGGTTGCACTATTCACAGAAAGTGGGATTTTTACCCTGATACTGAATTTGTTTTCCTCTGCTTATCTAATGATGGTTCTTTTTTGAGGCATGTAGAAACAAACATAGTTTAAAGAATTACTTCTGGTGTACAGTTATCACTCTGGACACAATTATAGAGCTAAAACATCCCATGACTCAACTTCAGGCTTCGTTAGGAGTAGCAGTACTGACCACAAAAGGATTTGGTCCCACTGTGTTTCCAAGATTAGTCCTCATGTTAAACAGAGACTGGAAACACTCCTTGTCCTGAGCCCTGTTCATAGTTCGTCCTCCTTTTTTTTCCCTTTCCACTGTCCTGATAGCCCTCTCTTTCCTTCTTCGTCTGATACTTACCTCAGAATCTAATACCCATAATATTGGGTTACAAGTGACATTTTTGAGCCTGTTGGCTGCCTGTCTCAGGCATGGATATCTAGGATCCTCAATCAGTATCTTTCCTTACTTTTCTGAAATGGACTTTGACCAACTTATACATGAAGAAATTGGACTCAGATTTCCAAGATGTTCCTCTCAGTTGTATGTTTTTATTTTCAGACACGCTGTCACAGATGACTTGAACTTAGATCCCGAAAGAGATGTAGATGCATGTCTAAATGTTTGAAAATGTTGCCCGGTACCTTCAAATGGAATGTGGAAATGACAAAAACTGCAATTCCCACCTTCAAGGGGTATCCATATGTATGATATAGGTTTCAGACTATCTCTCCTGAAAAAAACTCCAAAACTAAATCCAAACAGAACAATAGCAGATAAAACCCTACTATCATTGGAGCTGGAAATAAGGAAGTTTTCCCTTTATTGTTGCTTTGCTATGAATATAGCAGGATGTAAACTCCATTTCATAACATCACAAGAGAGACTTAACTTTCCTCACCTGCTGCGGAGGGCCTTTCTTTCAGCAAATGTGTTTGAATCGGTAACTTGCCTGCTCAGCCGAATCCTAGTTTCTATTTTGAATGCCCTTCTCTGTATCATTCAAGTAAAGATTTTTAAATGATTGTTAATATAGTGGAACACTAACCTGTACCCATGACAGAGGAGTAAAATAATATAATGAAGTGGTGTCTTAGAACTGGTATGTACGATACAAAATACAAAAGGTTCTTTCAGTCTGTGAATAACTCCCACATAGCAATTAGTGGAAAAATAGGAATATTTTAATGTACAGTAGCTACAGCCAACCTACTTGAAATCAGACAGATCACCTTCAGTTCCTTGGCTTTATGGGAGAAATCTTGGCATTAAAAATATGCAAACAAGTTCCACCTTGTACCCACTTGTTTCTGACTTGAAATTGCTTTCAAGGGGAATGAAATTTAATATAAAAGGCAGTTCATTATGTCAGGCATGAACTATTGTAGTTTTTATTTTCTTTATAAACCCTTTGTTCCACAATCTGCTGCTGAATGTAAGTTTTCCCTGCCTTCCAATGTGAAGCACAACATGCTGTGCTGTGGTGTTAAGCTGTGCCTAACCCCCCCTGCACCCCTAACCCGGCTGCTGCACACCCCAGGGGGATCCTGAGAGACTAGGGAAGGAGGCTGTGTAGTTCCTTGAGGGAACTGGAGTTTTAGTCCTCCCCAAAGCCCCTTTGAGACCAATTTGTCTCTGCTACATCAATAAGACCAGGTGGGTGGACAGTCTGATACGTCTCTATCACTCTGCTTTGACCCACACTTTCTCCTTCATGTGGTAATTCTTTCTGCATCCACTTCAGAGGACAGAAAATAATAGGCTTACATTTCAAACAGACATTAGGTAACAATTTCTATTTTTAAGGCATAAGAGGTCTAGAGAGCACGTGGAATTGCTATCACTGCAGGTCTTAAAAAACACTTAGGTTGATGAGACAAATATCTACCGGAATTGGTATAAATTGATTCTGCCTTAGGGCAAGTCCTCCCAAATGTATTTTCTATGACTCTAATTTAAAATAAAAAGACAGCAGAAGAGGGCAAAACATGAGAGCAACATAAGACTGACCTTGTCTCCTGTGATTATTTTTTTACGTTCCTGATAGAAGCTGAAATGTACCTTGATTTTCTGAAGTTTGTGCTACATGCCCTCGTAAAGGATTAGGAGCAGTGAAGATTCAGATAAAAGCTGGACAAGCAGTGAGAAAAGTGCTGGAAAATGGAAAACTTCTCAGGCTGCTGAGAAATGTCTGGAAATGCCATTTCTTGGGCAGATCCATCAGCATGCTTCCCACTTCGGAGGTGTACCAGTGGGAAGAAGGGCAAGCTGCAGAGTGCAGGTCTCCATTCTTCCTACTGATTCTTTTATTTATTTTCTTTTTTTCAAAAGCAAGATCTGGAAGTCAAGTTTTAAAAACCTGTCAAGTTGCTTATGTAAAATGCAAAGCGCTGTCTGTTCTGGGGAGGTGGTTAGCTCACTTCCGCTCTCCATCACAGGCCTAATGGCTTTTCCAGTTAAACAATGTATCATTTATGTTTCAAGCATGGCATTGTGTAGGTTGTCAGCTGGAATGAAGATGTGTAATTTTCCTTGGGCTGAAATAATATCTTCCGCACCAGCGCTGTTGCATTTGCTCTTCTCCAACATATCCACACTGACATTCTGTCACAGAATTGTGCATTGATGGTTTTCACAGGGAGAGGACATGCACAAAGACAAATCTAATTAAATTTTCTGTGTGCTTGTGTTTCACATCCTAATAATTTTAAATGATGGGAGCAGCTGTTGAGCTCCGACTGGAGCGTGAGTGGTGTGTGACCAATACAAGCGCATCCTCCTCCTCCCCGTTTGGATTCTATCAGTTGACTTCTACCCAGGGGGCAGAGGGTTGGAACGAGATGATCTTAAGGTCCCTTTCAACCCAAACCGCTCCATGATTCTATGACTCAATGTAAAAGCTGCTTTGATTTCTGAGTTACTCTCGGTTTACTCCCAGATTGCTTATTTTTAGTGACACATACACCAGGAAATGTGTGCTTTATTTTAAAGCAATAAAAGTATTTCATAAGACAATTATCTGAAGTCCGATCTCAGTGAGTTGTTAACAATAGATTAGATGATACAAAAGAAATAAAAGATGACAGTAAAATCACAGCAGCAGTTGTGGTTCGTAGACTGGCGCAAAACTCCAGCACTCTTCATCCTAGCTAAGTCAGGGGATGCAGATCCAAGATGTAGGCAGCTCACTCATGGGTTCCTGGAGACTTTTTAAGTCTCTTCATGGACAAGTAGCTGAAGCTGTCTTCTAGTTCAGCATATGTACAGTGGTTCAGTAACCCTGGGATAGATAAATCTTACATAGGATGACAGCTAAAGGTCAGTACGGCTTGTTTAAGCTTCCTCCTGCCTGTGTGAGTCTGCAGTAGTGGTTAGTGATACACCCAAGATTTATAATTCTTTCTAAATTTAGCAGTTATTACTGGGACAATAAAAGAAATGTCATTATGGGAAATGATTTGGGATTAAAAATCAGAATACTGGGAAGATAATTGCCTATTGCATAAGATGATCGTTGAGTCTTAATGCACAATTCTCTGTGCCTTTAGGTTTCAGAAAGTATTTAGCATGTAATGGCACTTTAATGGTTCCAAATTAAGTGTATCATGGAGAGTTTCAAGGATGCCCGAAAGAATTATCTTTGCTATATTACTTCATTGCCTGATTGCTCATGTAACTAGAAAAGTGCAAGGATATGTTCCAGTGTTTATTTTTCTCTCTTTTCTAAGGAATGACACCAATGTTTCACTGGCCATTCCCATACTGAAGCTGGCTGAGGAAACTCCTGGGAGCTGGAAGGGATGGAAGAATGGAAAAACAGGATAAAAGGCATTTGGAGCCATTGCTTAATGACAGCATTTGAGATCCTGCTGCAGGCAAATTGCGTCACACTAACTTCACTGAACTGTCAGGATTTGGGCATTATAAAAAAAAATCAGAAAATCCTTCCTTATATTTTAACCAAAAAGATACCCCATCTTGTTGCTGCATCACTGAATGCTCCTTTGGACAGCTCCTCTGAACTGACCTTCCGTCTCACTTTTGTAACAGTGAGGGCTGGGATGGTGTTATGCTGCATCGCCTGCACGAGCAGCAGCTGAGGCTGAGGGGCCTAAAAGCCCAGATATAAACAAAAGCTGGTGGACAAGCTTCAGAGCTTAAAGGTGTACCCTTGTTCTCAGTGGGACAAGCCTCGTCCATCGATCATGTGACCCTAGGGAGCTCGGGTCTGTGTGATTGGCAGGCAGCCAGACGCCCCCTGGTATCCCCTAATTGGAAGTGACCCGGCCCCCACTGGGTGACCCTGTATGCCCTGCCTCCCTCCGCTACCCCTGAAAAGTGTGTGTGGAACGGAAGTGGACCCCTTCTTGTCCTGGACTCATTGGGGGTTTGAATAAACCCTCGATGCCATGAACAGAGGGCCGCCTCTTCTCATTCATCTCTAGCGTCGCCTGAGCCCGGCCGGCTCAGTGTGAGAGTGGCTGTGTGTATTCTATCGCACGGGTGAGACAGCTGCCTGCGAGGTGCCAAAGAAGCACCGCCGGGGGTCCCCTAGCTACGGGCACCCCCTGGAATAAGCAGCAGCTTCCCCATCGACCACCCACACGGCGATAGTGTTATTTTTGCTCCTAAATATGCTGGTAAGTCTTGTGGTATTCGAAAGTTTAATTGGTAGCTCATCTTCAAAAAACAGGGACACCATTCCAATTAAACATTGCTGCAGGATTTGATGCCCTGAGTCTCAGGACCTGCATAGCTCCCTCTGCCCTTGGTGTAAAACCAACTCCACACAGATAAACCCAGAAATAAACCAATATATTTTTCTCCTAAATAGGTAGTCTTTGACAGTAAATGGTTACACACTGCACTGAATGTGACACAGATGAGGAAATTGTCATTGAAGTGTATTAAAAAATATTTTCCATTTTCATAGCTCAGGAGTTGTTTTGTCTCCAGCTGCTGAGGAAACTGGGCAATGGTAAAAAATCAAAATACAGGATAGAGAAGATGTTCCCACTTGGTGAAAACCATCAGATTGACAGACACTGAAATCAAGCTCTTGTCATCACAAATGAAGAAAACCAGCGTGGGCAGTGCTTTCTGCAACATTCCTCCCCTTTGCCTGAGACTCATAGCTCTGAAATAGATGCCTGGTGAGATGGGGAGGTGATGGTCTCTCCGTTTTGGGAGGCACTTGATGTGGTGCATGGAAATGACTTATTCCCATTCTCCCAGTAGGACAGAGCAGAGCAGAACACAGCCCTGAATGTGTTGGTAATCTGCTCTGAACATAGACTGCTCTCTCCAACATGGATGCTCACTCCAGCGTGCATTCAGGCTTTTCCACTTAATACTGCCTGCCTGAAAACTAGAAAATGGATTGGGAACAGTCACGCAGCTATGAAATGAGGGGCTTTTTGTCCCCTCATCTTGCCATTACGTGTCATGCCATTGGCAATTTCAGTTTAAAGAGAAGACACTAAAGCTGTAACACATTCTGACTGATGTAAGTCAGAAACAAGACAATTACACACACCCATCCCTGAGAAGGTTGTCTCTAGAGCAGGGTCTCTGCTTCCCAAAATGAAGGTGGCAAAGCCAGTTCAGTAAAGGCTAGGTCTAGGTTATAAGTTGGAGTTGTTGAAGGACTCTAGGTCAGGACTTTTTGATGAAGGAGCAAAAAGCTTTCCATCATGTCAGAAAATCATGACCTAAAAGAAAGGCTACTGGTATTTGCTGAAAGGAAAAGATTTACATTGATCTGGGCAGACTGCTAGACTTAAATCAGTTTTCTCCATCCTGAGAGGAGTAGGAGGAATGTGGCTGTGGTGTCCCAGCAGCAGAGTCCCGCTTCACACTCAAGAGTTTGGGCACATGGAGAGCAACCAGGCTCATCTGTAGTAGAGATCCTAACCTAAAAAAGCCTTTTATAAGAGAAGATGCCACAACACAGTCTACCCAATTCAGAACTAGGATAGACAAGCTGTTCAGAACCTCTCTACTGTTAACACCTGACAAACATAAATGTCAGTTCACTCAGTGGAGATTCAGGAGGATACATAAGCCAGCAATAAACAGATGGTGAAACTGCTAGGAGAGACAATCAAAGGGTCTAAAATGAGTTTGAGACATAAAAGAAGAATTAAGGCTACTAAATAGTTCTATTCAGAAATGATACAAATAACAACCGAAAAAAGTGAGTTAAAATTATCCTAAAAACACCAGTCTGGCTAACGTAGCTGCAGTTTAGTGTGTATCAGTTTTGCGCTCCTAGCACTTTAGCTACAAAGCATTCTGACATATTTGTATAAATAACGGTTGATGCAGCATGACCAATTTACCTTGAAATAACAAAAATAAGCAACACAAAATAATTACTGTTCTGGAAAATAATTTTCTTTAATGTGAGTTAAGATTTTGGCTGTTTTCTTCATATTTTGGCTTGGTGCAGAGCAAATGGTTCTGAAAGATTTTTCTGAGTGGGTGACACTATGCAGCACATGGCAATGATTTAAGTCAGTAGTCACACTGCATTAAAACACGAAATTTACATTAAAAATACATCTAAGTTATACACTCGTGAGTATTTTACTCATATTTTTTTGCAGCATGGAGTTCAAAAGGAGCATTTATTTTCTGTGAAGCTAGAACCTGAAAAAATAGCCAGAATTACTTAAATTGCTTTTCACACCAGGAGGCAAAGCTCTAAAATAATGCCTTAGAGTACTTTACAGTTGGAATAGCAATGCCATTATCTTCCTTTTCAGCTGGATTTGAACAACAGAAAGCTATCAGAAATAGCTAAAATTCTACTATCATAAACAAATTGCAGATGTGGTTTGCTGTCTGTCCTTCAGATTTTCGTTGGGCCTAGACAATGTTATTTCGTGTGCTTTTTGAAAATAGTGTTTTTCACCTCCTATTGATGCACCAAGACAGTATCTTAGATTCCTTTAAGAGAGAAGCTGGGTGACTACCTAAAACCTCCAGTAATATAAGGACTGAAGAAAGAATTGTGAGAAATGATGAAACTTCCTTCTGCCACATTCCCCCAGGAAGGCAGAAAGATGGGAAAAAAGCAATCTCTCAGTGGGAAGAGAAAACCAAGTAGAATTTCATGCTGCTCTGAGCAGGGTTAGACATATGTGCTGTGCCCTGTTAGAGGGAGAGAGAGCAGGGAAAATGAGTCTGTGTTTCCAGATGGGGGGGGGATTCTAAAGCATGAAGCATCAGAATGGAGATTCAGGTCCAGATACATGCACTCAGGTCCAGTTTGGGATGAACAGCACATGAAGTACCAGGAATAAAGAGAATTTTAAGCTTTTGACACTTTCTGGAGTTGCTTGCATCTGTGACACATGTTGATGTCCTCAAGAGGCTTTAATATGGGTTGGGAGGTCTGTCTGCTTTCCCTTCATACCTGAATCATCCCCCAAACCAACTGCTGGGAGCAACTCACAGCTCAAGAGTCCAGTCCTGTGGATTATGAGTTACACAGAGGGATGTCAGTTCAGGTCCTGCATCCCGACATACAAAATGCTCAAGTGGCAGAACTACCGAGCCTCAGAGTTCACATTGCCAGCCCAAATATCTCAGACATCTCTGGAAGCTCAGGGACTATAAGAGTTGGTTGGGACCTCTGCTTCTGGCTGGACTTTGGTGCATCAACCAACCTCTAGTGCAATTCAAGGCAAGCAATGAGCTTCTTTCAGCTCAATTCCAGTTTCAGCTAAACACCTGATGTGTCATTCAGATGCCACCCTTGAGTACTCAACACTTGGTGGAGTGCAATTAGTTGCCAATGTTTGGTGACACCCTGAATCTCCCATACAGGAAAATGAAACATTTTATGTAAGTATCTGACATTAAACTGTCACAATCTGCTAGTTACTGAACTCTCTATTAAATATGATGCATGGTACTACGCCAGTGTGGGTGGACAACATAATCACAGGATCCTCAAAGGTACCTAAATCTGTGAGCAGCCTACATACTCTGCCTGCATGAAAGGACATATTCTGGTTGATGATGACAAGAGCATCTCTTCTGAAAGCACTTTCAAAAAGCATAATTGGGATTTTTAACCCATTAATCCTCCTTCCATCAGTGACTCCTTCTCCCACCATGCCACTGCACAGCTCTTCCATTTGATGTTCAATCTACCACCTGGTCTTTCACCACCTGACATGTATGGCATGGTTATGTTTTAAAGGATTGGGATCAGGAGAGGAAAAATTAGGCTTTTCATGCACAGCACTTAGAGAAGGTTTTTTTTGAGTAAATGAAACAAGCTTGATTTTGTGTGTCTGCATGTGTGCAGCTAAAGGGACTCGGCTATAAGACTGCATTTGTGATTTGAGCAGGGTACCTTCTCCACTCCAATGTCACAGCTCAAGAACGACCTGAAGGAAAAATACTCCAGCGACTGATCTTAATTTTCAAGGCATAAGGCTTCAGTCCTTTGACACCTTTTCCACTCCCACCATTTAGAAATTAGAACTTGGCTTTCTTAATTTTAGGAGCTTTAACTCCATGCATCACATTTCTTGTATCTTAGTTTACAGAAAAGTTAATGGCGAGTTCATCAAAGTAAGATGATTTGAGCACATAATGAGAGGATTAGAGATTTGACTGTTGACTAATCTAAAGATAAGGAAACCCATACTATGACATGCCTGATTGAGAAAGCATCAGGAAAATTTATTTTTCTCTCAGAAGATTTGGATCGTCAGTTGTACCATTCAAAGCAAATACATACCTGAGTTATCGCAAGATGACAGGCATCTATCCAGGAACTACCTATAAACTTGTTCAAACTTTAGCATAAGTTGTGGTTTTGATGTCAGTGGGACTGTTTCAAGGGAAAAAAAAGGAAGTGTTACCAGGACTGTGGCCATAAATTTTGACTTTATATTGCCTTTTGGAAGGTCACTGCATTTCTGTGATAGATAGGCTAATCAGAGCATAGTCTGTCTCTATAGCTTTTTCAGCAAATACTAACTGTATTCTGATATATTTTAGCTGCTATTAATGTATACTGAAGAGTTTTGTGTTAAATTAGTATATTCTCTGCTTACCTGTCCTATTGGGAAAACTATTTCAGGTTTTCATTTTATTGCCATTTTAGAAAATTCTGAACAACAGTAACAAAAGTTTGCCATGTAATATATGGACCCTAATGTTACAGTTTTGATACAATATGATATTTACTTGCCAGACATCTCCAGGAAAAAACCCACCTTATTTTAGCTAATGTCTTTAAAGGAACTCGGTTTCTCTTTTCCTCCTCCCTTTCTGTTCCAGTAGCTGAAAAGCCAATGAAAAAAATTCTCCTCCTCCCCAGTTCAGAACAAGATCTGTGTGCATTTATCCTACGCATGTTTTGAGATCCAGAAGGGGATGAAAGTAGTTAATGTGCAACAGGAATCTGAATTTCGGATGCAAACCTGGACCTTTCCATTGACCCTGCTGACATGCTGCAAGCTAAAGACTAAACATTTTTTTGATTAACTGAAGTCCAGCCTGGGGAGAAGAAACAGTTAAAGAAATGTCTCAATTATACTTGCAATCAGCTAATCAGACGTTGTGTGCATCTGCGGATGGTACAGAACTGAAATCAAGCTCTGATAATGAAACTACGAATGAAAAAGGGACTGAAGACTCCTTTCCAGGATTAGAAATACTGTGCACAATTTATGTTACATATGCTGTGATCATTTCAGTGGGTCTCCTTGGAAATGCAATTCTCATCAAAGTTTTTTTCAAGATTAAATCAATGCAGACGGTTCCCAACATCTTCATCACCAGCCTGGCATTTGGAGACCTGATGCTTTTGTTAACGTGTGTGCCTATAGATGCAACACGTTACATTGTGGATACCTGGCTCTTCGGAAGAATTGGGTGCAAGCTGCTGTCTTTTATCCAGTTAACATCAGTTGGAGTATCGGTGTTTACCCTGACTGTTCTCAGTGCTGACAGGTGGGTCTGTGCAACAGATTGGTCAGGAGATGCTGCAGGTTTGAAGTTAGAAATTAATAAAATAGCAGATATTATCATTTTGCAGGGTCTTAAATGGCACATTGTAATAGACTAAAAATGCCAAACTACCAGTCTCCCATGTAATTTAAAAATGAGTGTTAGTAAAATTGTAGCACTTCTTTTTAAGGGAGTGAAGTGAAAAAAACTCTCTAATTCTTCTGACCTTTTATGAGTTTGAAGTACAGTACAAGGGTTTTTCTCAATTGCACAGAAAAGGGAAATGGTTTAAATTGGGAAAAAGACAGTATATTGGTGCTATCTAGTGGTACAGTGAAGTAGTCAAGGAAGTTGAAAAATAAAACTGAAATATGAGTGAAAATTCTTTGACCTATGCATTCAGGGAGGCTTTAAAATCCTAGAACATAGAAGACTGACATGGGATATAAAGCCAAAAGAAAACACAGAACAGACTGGGGGACAAGGGAATGATTCTCATGATTTGATGGCTAATGTAATTTTCAGCTTGAAAAGTGCGTATATATAATTTTTTTTTCTCTCGTAGTTCTATCTTTAACAGAAATATTTTAGCCCAGGAGTCCTGAAATTAAACTCAGGTTGTAACAACAGCATTGCTAGGAGGGATCAGTGTTCTGACTGCTGTCAGGAAGTGCTGAATCTGTTTTCTGTGTACTTCTTTCTTGGATGAACAAAACTAAGATGAGATTTCAGTTCAATCAGCAGGAGCAGGAGCATCGAGGAGTAGAAAAACAAAAATTAAATTTAGTATTAAGAAAGAAAAAGATCTTCATCTTGTCTGCCAGCAATTGTGTGTATGTAATAGCAAATTGTTCATGTGTCCAGAATTTTACCAATGGTACTATTACTGTACTCCAAAATAATCAGTCAGCACAGGAATGGCCACTTAGGGTCAGATTAAGGCTCCATGAAGACCAATACTAGCCTCCACCAGTGGTAGTATAAGGACAAGAAAAGACACATAGGAAGAATAAAAACCTCTATCCAACTACATTTTTAATCCTATGCCTTCAGATGACACTGAACAGATGTGGTTTCTGTCTATTTAATAACCTCAAAGGATTTCTCTTCTGGATACTTGTTCAGCCTCTTCTTGAACTTGCTTAGCAATGACTTTCACTGCCTGTATGAAACAACTCCTTTGATTTCTCCACTGCACATAGCCTCATTTGATGGTGCTAGCTCTTGTGTCAGAAGAGACAGTGATCTCTACTTGTGTCTCCAGGCTATTCATGTTGTAATCCATCCATAGGTTGTTTGCATCTCTTTTAGTTAAGGGGTGCAGAGCAACACACGGTAATCAAAAGTTGCATGAATCAGGAATACAGGTAATTGCACAATTGTCTCTTTTGCTCTCCATTATTTTCCTAATACTACCTAACATTTTGCTTTTTTGTTGTTGTATTGGTTTGGGTTAATTTTAGGGTTTTTTAACTACTGCTAAAGATAAAGCTAATGTTTACACTGAGCTACCTATTGAGCTCCAAGGTCTTGGTCCTGTAGGATGTCAGTTCAGAATTCACCATGACTAGATGACCTTTAAAGATCCCTTCCAACCCCAACTCTTCTCTAATTCTATGGTTTAGACACTTGCTTCTGTATTTAATTCTTCATGGTAGCTGTTGCATAAATACCCTGCGCTACATTCTCACAGAGTAACTACATCGTAAAGTTACAGAGCAAGCTCAGATCAGTAATGTACTCAATGCCGGACTGATCCAGACTTGTTTTCCAATATGCTAGAAGAGCTCAAAGTCAATAAAAATGGTATTTATTTGATAAATAGCAAGCCAGCTTCCAGCTTTCTGTTTAAATTTGCCTCGAGGAGAAAAAAGACCAGATCCTCAGCTTTTGCAAAATGGTACAACTAAGCTGTCTTATCCTCTCGGTCCTTTTTCACCACCTTTCTTTTCATGCCAGCCTTGTGCCCCACTGGAGGGGAGTGCTTCATTCTGCATTATCAAGACTCTCTGGTCCTTTAGGAGCAGGATATGTTGTTTCCTGTGCTTCATCCTCCTTCATGGAAGTTGGTCTTTTTCCATGTCCCACACAGATTATCACACATCTCTAGATTAATCCAGATTTTTCTCGTATGCCTGACTCAGTCCACGTGCTGCAGAATCACAGGCATGAATCAACGGCAATGCCCTCTTCTGCTTTATAAATATGAATGAATCCTGGAGCATTATTTTAAGTCAGACCACTTCACTCAGCTGGGGCCTTAGGAAGATGGAAGAAAGGAGGGGCAAACATGCTTGGCTTCATGTATTTATAAAATAGTTAACCTGTTTCATACCTTCCTCAGTTTTGCATACTAATTCCCTCGTTTATCTTTCAAGGCAGGGTCATAAAATTAGGAGTGATAATTGCCCTTAGTGATCCCAATCCAAACTGTAGAAGTCATCTTTACATAGGAAGGTTTTAATGGCAAGTCCTGCCTGCCAATCCATTAAAATACATGCTTGAAATTAATTTTTACATTGCCATTTAAATTCAAAGAGCTAGTGTCTGTTTTCATTTCCGAGAGAATTCCAGCACCCTTAGTTTAGCAAGAACAGTAATGGCTTTAGCTTTAAGAATTTTGCAGTGTCAGTGCTCGCATCATTTCTATGTTTATTCTGACAGTGATGTTGGTCATTTTAGGTACAGAGCCATTGTTAAACCCTTGGAACTGCAGACTTCAGATGCACTCCTGAAGACCTGCTGTAAAGCTGGCTGTGTTTGGATTGTCTCCATGATATTTGCTATCCCAGAGGCTGTTTTTTCAGATTTGTATTCTTTCAGCAATCCTGAGAAAAATGTAACTTTTGAGGCGTGTGCCCCCTATCCTGTATCTGAGAAGATCTTGCAGGAAGCTCACTCCCTGGTTTGCTTCTTAGTGTTCTATATTGTGCCCTTAGCTGTCATTTCTGTCTACTACTTTCTTATCGCTAGAACTTTATATAAGAGTACATCCAACATGCCAGCAGAAGAACACGGTCATGCCCGTAAGCAGGTAAGCTCTGATCAAGCACTAAACTCTCTAATTTTCCAAAGTCTGTTGTGTCTTTTGAATTCTTAAGAACAAAACTTTACCTGATAATGGAGTAGAAAGCTCCACGAACTCAGCCAATACCAAATTTGAATCCAAATTCAGCTGTGCACTTAGGCACATGCTCATGACTCATCACTTGTGAGTGTCCACACTTTCCTAAAGAGGGACAGGTCTGTTGTGCTTTATCATGACCCTGCAAACTCAGGAGTTAAAACATTGAATTTTAAACATTGGGACCTCATCCATGTGAGCTGACACATTAATTACTGTATTTTTAAATCCTAGTCTAGATGAGAGTGCCATATCATTTACAATGGAAAGGAAATGTGCTCTGCACTGGGAATACTTTGTTTAAAAAATATGAAATAGATTTATTTTCCTGTTTAGTTCTTCTGGTTTGGGGTTTTTGTTTGTTTGTTCACTTTCTTTTTACTTTTTGCTCTTTTGGTTACTCGTGCATTTAGACTTTTACACTGCTTTGCAAATCATCACCAACAACACAAACATTTTACTAATTGCTATTAATACCAGCTATGCATTACTTTCTTGTAGATTGAATCCCGGAAGAGAGTTGCAAAGACAGTGCTGGTGCTTGTGGCTCTGTTTGCCTTCTGCTGGCTGCCCAACCACATCCTCTACCTGTACCGCTCTTTCACGTACCACACTTCTGTCGATGCTTCCACCTTTCATCTCATAGCAACTGTTTTTTCCCGCACCTTGGCCTTCAGCAATTCTTGCGTCAATCCTTTTGCTCTTTATTGGCTGAGTAAAAGTTTCCGGCAACATTTTAAAAAGCAAGTCTCATGCTGCAAGGCAGCATTCTGTGCAAAGCCTCCCAGTGCTCCCCAGAGCAGTTCTCCTACCAGAGCCCTGTCGCCCACGGGCAGCATGCATGGCTCAGAAATCAGTGTTACACTGCTAACAGATTACAGCATCACGAAAGAAGAGGAAAGTGTTTAGTGCATGTGGGATGAAGAAGGACAGAAACAGAGTCATTCTGATCAAGTCACTGCTACTGGGATCCTGGAAAGAGGCGCCATGGCTTGCCCTATCTGTGAAAGTCTGTTCATCAAGAGTTCCTCATTTTTCAAAATATAAAATAAAGAAATCAAACTGTATGTGGGAAGAAGCTGCAACAGCTGAACTTTCCAGCGTAAGCTCAAAGGGATTGCTCATGTTCCCAGGTATGAACACAGATTCCTAGCTGGAATTCCTGGACTGGGCAGGAGAGGACTTAGCAGAGTTGGTGCAAGAATTGGCTGCAAGGATGGTTTTGTTCTTGGTAACTTGCTATTTGAGTCATGACTCAGAGCTCCCTCTGACAACTACTTGCATCTACAGCAAGCAAGCAAAGCCACTTGGTCATAACACGATCAACCAGGCACATATCTGATTCATTTATTTTCTTGTCCTGAATGTTAAAAATGGGTAAAAACATGAGAAAGAATGCTAAAATGAAAGAAGGCTAAGGTTCGTAGCACTGTGAAGTAAAAAACAAAAAAGCGTTATGGGCCAGATCTACAGTAGCCGTTGCTCTGTCAGTGACTTAGACATTCTGGATAAGAGCTGACTGCTTTGTAGTGAGATGGCTGTTCCTAAAGAAGTCAAGGGAACGAGCAGGTGATCATCTCTCTGAGAAAGCTATAATCACCTTTAACCACACTTGTAAAATTCTTTGTGATATATGGGTAAAACATCTTGAAAGTGCAGCATTCTTTATTGTTACAGTCATTTAATATCAAGAAATTGGGGTGGATACATATCAAGAGTTCCAGTTGGGATTTACGGTGCACTTCTGAAGTGCTCAAATATCCCCTCCTGCCTTACTTTATATCCCAAAGTGGTCTTGAGTGCACAACCTGGATTTCTCTCAGATGTAACTGTGTGTCCAATCCACTGAACCAGACTAGAGCGAGTTTGAAGTAAAAATATACAGTGTGGAGAGTAAGACTGACCCTTTACCTGCACAGATCCATTCCTGCTGTAGTGTATGTGACTGTGTGTAAGTGGTCTACACACATTCAAGCACACTGGGAGAGCTGGATTTTTCTATTATACTAATTTTCTGGTTTTCAAGTTGTATTCCTTTTTAATATTAGGGTAGGCTGTCTTAATAAGCCATAAGCCTTCTAATCTCAAATCCACTGATTTTATGACTGGGCTAGAAGAGGCAAATCAGGACAGCCTGTTCATGATCAGCAGCACTGCTGGCAGGGACTGCCTTCCCATCAGGAAGTACAGGAGGCAAGTCTTCCTACCCCATGTTACAAAATATTTGAGTGACACTTATTTTTGTGAATTTTGTGTTCCCTGAACCAAAATTTTGTTCTGTGGAAGCTGGTGATAGAAAACACAATAGATTTTCCATTGTTTAAACTAAAGGACTTCTATTCCAAAAAAGAATTTGTGTGTTAAAGTATAGAACAGAAGTTGCAACATATGAATTAAAATAATTCTGTCTGTCACAGAAGCTTCAATTTTAACTAACCCTTGAAGGTATAGCCCCCCTTCAACTGCACAGAGCCCCTTAGCAACACATGGCTGAAAATCCATCCACACATGCACCATTATCTAAGTTGATTATAAAATGAGAAAATGTATTTACAGACCCTCTCTGTTGCCTGCTCTAATCAGAAAAATAAAGCCGAACTGTAAATCCCAGGGGCATTGCAATACAACCTCTGTTGTCTTTGTAAACCAGTTAATGACAAACCAGTTTAATCCCATCAGACCTGGCCTTGTTTTGCTACAGTCCTCACGTTACAAGCTGCGAGGCTACAAGCACTAATTTTCAAATTGATTCCTCCTTTTACTGTACCAATTGTACACCAGGATAGGATCACTGAAATAAATGGAAATCCAATAGCACAGAAATACACATGGTACAGCAGACTCCAGAGACCTTATTTTACTCTCTTTGTCTCAATGTAACACATTGCCTGGTAGAGAGCTATGTATAAATATAAGAAACATGTTGCACTAGCTGCAGGGTGAGACTGAAATAAGTAGATAAGCCTACACACTTAGGAACCTACATTTTTCTTCCTGGATCTTACTAAAGGGGATTCTAAACATAAGAAATACCCACCAACATTACCATTCCTTACATCATTCTTTATTCTAGCTTATTAATGCCTTTGGGAAGCAGATCTCCTACATGTTTCTGGACTTCACAATTTGTCTCTGTCAAAGACCAAATTTCCCACTGCAAAATCTTTGGCTACGCCTCACAGTAGCCCTTAAAACCGTTTCCTAATTCACCGTTTTTCTTCCTTTGCATGCAGCTACTTTTCGCTTGTGTAACTCCTCCTCTAACTGGATTGCCTATCTATTACTAATATATCCTGTTACAAAACTGGTGGTTTTGCTATATTCTGCACATGTTCTGGTTAAAGACTGGCAATATTTCAAACCATGATTTAATTATTCTGTGTACTTTATGCTTTGATAATTCTGTACTTTCAAATCTTCACGGCATGATGTATTGGAGTGATATATGGGTCAACACATATTTTTATCTAATCAATCTGATATTATTTGTTCCACCTGCTCTCTACAAGATCATTATCCATAAAAAAATCTCCACATTACCGTAACTGGATTTAGGAGAAAGGGGTTGTTTCCTTTGCAATCTTTTCTCGGTGTTCCAAAATCAGGTTCTTTCACCCCTAAAATATACAAGTGTAATTCTCTAAGAGCATATGGGAATACCATCTATCTACATAAATATTGAGTGTTATCTAGCAAATAAATGGGATGAATAATTAGGGGTTCACTATTTATGTCCACAGTGTAAGAACAGGTAGAAAAAAAGGCACAAAATACAGAAAGGCAGACTCCCTCAAAGGTCGTGTCCATCTGGAGTCATACTGAGAAAGTAAATATAATTTCTAGGACGTACTTTTCTTTATGGTTTGTTTTGTGAAAGAGATGTACACATTTCATGTTCACATTAGCAGCAGTTTTAATATCAGTACTCTGTGCTGTCACTACGAGTTGCTGGTTTAGTTAATCCCCCCCAAAATCCACAAAAATTAAGAAACCTATGTCAAAGCACTGCTAAAGCATGAGTGACTGCAGTATAAAAGTCAGTTACACAATTATAACCACTTTAAAGCTCCCGCTCCTGTTCCCATAGAAATTGTTTTGTTTTATTTTACATGGGCTGCCTGTTGACACTCCTGTGTTTCTGCTGAGAATATTACAATTAAAGAATAACCCAAAGCTACTCACAGCTACGGCACTTACACATTTCAATCAGTGTTACTTAAAAAATGTAATATGGGCTTTAATCAGCATTTAGTTGTTGGCTCTGCCACAGATGGTTCCCTCAGTGCAAGGTGAACTGTGAGGTGGAATTTCCATGCATAGGACAGGATACTGAATTTTTAGTACATCTGTACTGGTTCTGTAATTTTTCCCACCATGAAGACTCCTCATCACTCTCAGTAATCTGTCTAACAGCTATAGGCTCCAGACCCCTCAAAAGCTCAAAGAGGAATAGCCTGTCTGTACTTAGTCACTAGGTACTGCCTTGATTTAACATAGCAAAGCAGCTCAAGAAAAGAGTGTTTACCTAATAAAGGATTAGCCAGCAAATTGCTGGTTCCCCTCTTATAGGGAGCAAAACACTTCAGGAAAACCAATGTATCTGTATTTTTAGTAGGTGGTACCTCTAGAACAACATTCAGCTGGTATCTTTAGACTATCAATCAGCTCTGATGAGCCAAAATTGCCTTTTATCACACAGACACAGATACAGAATCATCATGCTAATGCCTCTTTCTAATATTTACTTTGAGACATTTTGCCAGGATTTAAAACACCTTTTCTTGACAGCTTGGACTGATCCGAGCTGTGGAACGCTTGAGCTCTTTGCACCCTCCTCAGAAGATGCAGTTTGCAGCAGCAGTGCTTGTGCAGCCACGATCTGTATCATTTCAAGGGTGAGATCGAGAGGAAAGTTGTCTCGACCCCACAAAATGATGAGTTTCCAGCTGAGTCGGCTCCCTGGGCTGTTCACTGTGTCTTTACCAAGGAGGAGGAAGCAGATGGCTGTGGCACCGTTGGAGGCTGCGCCGCAGCAGCTGCCGTCACACGTTCTGTTATGTGAAGGAAGCGTGAGGGAACTCGAGGCAGTTTGTCCTCATAACTAGATCAAAGTGTGCAGAGCAGATTTACTGAGCATTAACCCTGCTGCACACAAGCACTCTCTCACTCCCATTGGAATGAGAATAAATTTGGATTTCCTGCTCCCCAGGACAGTGTCCCTGTGCCTCGCTGTAGCCAGATCTGCACAGTAGGGAAAGCTGTACAGACCTCACTGTAATCACTCAGGTAATAAACATTAAAAACCCTGCAAAAATAAAACAAGCAGTTTAATACTTAAATTGTATTTCTCTTACAGAGTTTAAGGCTATCATTATCTGCTTTCCAAACATACACCCAATTCCAAATTTTATAAGCAAGTGCAGTTTATGTCAAGCCTCTCATGCTCCACTCCAAAATCCAATAAATGTTTGAAAGTGCAGACAAATGTCCCTGAGGCAGTAAGTTTATAAGTGATCACAAAGCAATCTTTGGACAACTACTGTAACAGACCTTCCAAGAGAAAATTCTTGAAGCATCAAAGATGTCATTAACTAGGATAAATGTTCTTTGTGCAACAGCCAAAGGTTACTAGAACTCTATATTTGTATCCTCAGCAATTTCGTCTGACAGCTTGGTGCCCAGGTAGGGAGCTGATGTTTGTCTCTCCCTGCAGAGCTTCACAATCACATGTCTTTGATTTTGTTATCATTCCAGTCTGTATATTTGTTCCTAGTATACTGATTTCCAGAAAACTTCTGTTTATAATTTTTATTTCTGAGTGGAAAGACTGTTTTGCCCCTGGCAACCAGCCACTGCCAGCTTCACTGGGGCTGTTCAGCTCAATTTTCAGTAATAACGTGTACACTGATACACGGGGTTTTATAGCTCTAGGTTAAGGTTTGCAAAAGAAAACATGAAGAGTGTGCTGCTTCATCCTCTAAATAGAAATACTTTAAAATACATTAGCAATTAAAATTCAGTTTTGATGTAATGCTGTCTGGGCTACACTGTAAAAACCACTAGATGGCATTAGATGAAGGACTTTGAAAAGGACTGATTTGAGAGAAAATTGTATTTAGAATATTTAAGTATCCACAGACGGAGTACTAATTGCAGACTTCATTAATGCAAAAGGAATTGAGTGTTTCGAAGCCAAGCTCCATCCCACTAATACGACGCACCGTTTCCTAAGGGAACACAACCGCTGGACATCCTCAGCCAAGAGAGCAGACAGAAGCAATGTGATTTCTTGACATTTAGAGTGTCATTTCAATCTCGTTTATCTATTTTTGGTTCTGTCTTTGCCTCTAGTAGGACAAGAGTACACTTCCAGTGCCAGACGGCAGGCAGCCCTGCACAGCACCGCTGGCAGCAAGCCGCTTCACTGTCCGGTGTTATCCTAGGCGCAATAGGGAAAAGCATTGCAGCAGGGAGGACTTTCTGTGCCCCAGACTTTTAATTATCATGCAAGTAAAGCTGCAGTAGTCCCCACGCAAAGCCTATCAAGGTACAGCTTCTCGGCTAAAGCAGTCTGGTGCACCAGGGCAAACTGCCCTCATGCAGAGCCCCTACCTGTGGCGAAACAGCGCTGCGGCCTGAGAGTGAACTGAAAAAAAAAACAAACTGCAAGGGAAAAAGGGGCAAGGCCACTGTGGCGACTGCCCCTGTCCCGTGGCGGACCAACTGCCCTCAGGGCCCGCCCAGAGGCGGGAAAACATGCTCCGCCCCTGCACCGCCCCTGCACCGCCCCTGCCCTCTAACCCGCCCCTGACCGCGCCCTCGCCCCGCCCCCTGCGTGCGGCCGCTCCGCNGGGTGGACGTGCCTCAGGCGGCAGCGGAAGGAGCGCAGGTGCCCCGGCCCGGTGCGGGTGCCCCACGCCCGGGGAGCGCGGCAGGATGAGCGGCGAGGACGGAAACGAGGAGTTCTACCGGCAGCTGCAGCTCCAGCAGCAGTACGAGGCCAAGCCAGCCGAGAGCGAAGGCGAGTCCGACCCCTTTACCTACGTGGACCCGGCGGACGGGGCTGCCTACGAGTGGGACCTGGAGAAGAAGGCCTGGTTCCCGAAGGTGGGTACGGGGGGAGGTCTCCCGAAGGAGACCCTAGGAAGGGGGAGGAGGAGGAGCAGTTGATGCCGGATCTCGTCGGTGCAGAGGTGTCTTCATTCAGCCGCATCGTGTCTGCTGCGAGGTCTCAGCAGCAACAAAACACTTTTTACAGGAAGAACCGCGGTGTCATCTCCGTCTTTGACCGGCTCGGCTGTTATGAGGAGCTGCGCGTTGGCTATTCGCCTTAGCGGAGAATCTGTTGAGTTGCTCGGGCCTGGGATGAAGTCACGGTTATATTTGTGGGTGTTGATCGGAGATGCCTGGGATGTGTTTAGGTCTCTGTCACAGTAGCTGTGGTGATCTCTTTGTGGGCAGTGTAGAAATGCATTAGTATGTTACGAGATCTAGATGAAAATAGAGTAGTATTATGCCTCTTTTATTATTATCTGAAAATTATGTCAAATAAGAGATGCATTGTTCTATCTCTTTCAGTCTTAGAAGTGCACTTGAAAAATAAGTGTATTTGTCTTAGTGGCATTCCACAGCATGGAAATACATTGCAGTGTCTAATTTTTTAAAAATCTATTAAGTGTTTTAAGCATAAAATATGATCTTGCTATGATAACATGGCTCTTCAAGGGGAGAATGAACATAAATTTAATATGTTGAGCCAATCTACTGATCTGCAAGTGAAATAGTAGATATGTTATCATATAGCAATGAATGAGAGCAATTACTTAATTTATTATTAAGACATTTTATGGCATCTACTTGATGAATGTAACGTGCCAGTTCTAGCTTGTGACTGTGAATTCATTGCAATTCAGAGAATCTGAGTCAGAGTGAAGCCTGTAGTGCCAGGTGTGAATGTGTGTAACCCTAGGAAGGTGCTTGTGGAGCAGATGTCTTATGGAGGGGTAAAAATGTGAAAAAAACAGACTCACAAAGTGGAGCAGTGGAAAAATGAGTATTCTTGGCTCCCTGTGGGGTGCTATATCCAGTAAGAAAAGTGACTTGTAAAAGGGTTCTTCCTGTTTTGCTCTCATTTCTTCCCCTTCTTCTCACCTCTTTTTTGGAATGTGTCTCTTGTCAGTAGCATTTGTCTTTCCTAGGTGCTTTTCTTGTCTGTTCTGTCTTGGAGAGGAGATAACATTAACGGTTGAACAGGTTAAATAGGAGCAGCAAAGGTCATTAGTAAATATGATGTATAGTAGAAGTTCCATAGCCCATAGTGCTGCACAAAGATTCTTTACCCAGCTGGATGTCATAATGTTTTTCATGTTACTTCTTTTGGCTGATAATTATTAACAGAATGTTTTATCCAGATAAACTGAGGAGACTGTTGTAACCAGAAGCTGTACTTCTTTCTTCATGAGCTGTAATGAAATTTTTTATTTCTGTTTCTTGACAAAAGATGAAAATATTCTGACTGGTCTAAGTAATCGTTATCTACAGATTGGGATTGTACCACTGGTCTGCTTTGGGAATACAGTGTCTGCTGAGCTTCCACTAAAGCATATTTCAAAGCAGTGCAAAGAGTGAGTGATATTAACTGCTAGCATTCCCCAGAAAAATTTGATGACAATCAAATATTTAATAGAAGAAATTGTAACCTTGTTTATTATTTAATTATTTTTCTTTCAATGGTACTGTATTGATGAATACCAGCTCTTTTAGTACTTCA
The DNA here is from genome assembly GCA_013397845.1 of Melanocharis versteri. Classification (NCBI taxonomy): domain Eukaryota; kingdom Metazoa; phylum Chordata; class Aves; order Passeriformes; family Melanocharitidae; genus Melanocharis; species Melanocharis versteri. The sequence goes on along the minus strand of VZTG01000561.1, from coordinate 443,572 downwards.
CAGACATAGCACAAAATAACATGTGGAATTCATCTGCTGCTTGTATCACTTGCTGTGAAAATACAGAGGTTGGCTGTCGTCTGGAAGCACAGGGTATCTGTTCTTCATTTGGTTAATCTATTCCTTTCCATTTCAGTGGGACCAGCAGTTAATTACATGCTCACATGTCCTGTAGTATTGTGTTTCTTTTCCTGTAAGCTTAATCAACCCAAGCTGCATGACTCTGTGGGTGTGCAGGTAGGACTGATCTCTGTGATGTTCTCCACCAGAATTGGATTGAAGCCCCCAGTACACAGTTCTGTGAGTGCTTGTTTCTCATGCAGTTGTGGTATGACAGAAGTTCCAATAAAAGCCTTTATATGGGTATAAACTCCTCTGTGCTTGCAAAAAGACATTTTAAGGTGAAGTAGTGGTAATGGTTATGTGGTAGGATGATAGCATTTTATGCAAAAAACATCTTTGTTACTGAGTGGCAAAATTTGATAGTCCATGGTAGCTAGATTGCTAAGAATAAATAGAGGTTTACACAGAATGCGGTTTCCCCAGAAGCTGAAAAATAATCCGCTGCAGGAAGGTGGCTGGTTGTTGCAGGTTTAATCACTAATTTACCAGTTGGTTCTCTGATGAAAATTAATAATGCTGTTCACCAGCAAGTATAGAAGCTTCTTAATTCTCTGGATCTCATCAACTGTAACACTAAGGATTTGCTAAGATGGCTAATGTCAAAGATAATGAACCTGGTTAGAGCAGAGAGTCTCCTTTTTTTCACGAAATGTGGTTGTATTTTTTCTTTCTCTTGACTCTGCGTTACGTCATACCTGTAAGAGCAGCCATTTACATTCTTTATTGAGGTATGTGGCAGATCTTGTTTAGCCTAAGAGCTATTTTGTGCTAACCTTTAAAGTTATGGGGCTCCGTGGCGTCTTGCATTATTCCTGACAAGCCTGTTACTGTCAATTTTGCATTTCTGATTTGTCATAATGAAATTTTAGAGTTGAAACATCAGGCTTCAAATCACTATGGAAGATAAGAGATTACATTTTCATCACTGACACTTGAAATTGCTCTCTTAAAATAGCTTAATGGCATTAAGTTTTGTTCCCTTTTGAATACAGATGAAGCAAGTGCAGCGCAGGTCAGAGTCAGATAAAATTTTCAAAGGTTAAGGCTCAGTTTTGAGAAAAAATATTTCAGAGTGTGTCACTTCGGAAAATACTTCATAATGCAGGGATGCTAACAAAAGCAGCTATGCTGTATCTCTTTGCATGTGATTGCTAGTGGCTGGAAGTACGGAATGTAATTTGTGGGGTTTTTTCTTGTATTTTGACCTCTAAAACATAGGCATTGGCCAATCTTATATTTTATCCAAATATAGTCTCTCTCTGGAAAAGAGCAAGCTAGCTCTTTATCTATTCCTAGGATATAAAGTAAAGCCTATTGCTTTAGAAGCAGTGTGTTAACATACGTCTCTGGTTAAGTGCAGTATTTACTGCCTATCAACACAAATTTATGTCGTCTCTGGAAATGATTCCTTGAAAAGGCAGACACCTGCAAGTGTCAGTCATTCATCATCCTTGGATAAATGGTTGGCTTACCATCAGTATCACTTTCTCTTCACCATGGCCAGGAGAGCTTGGTTTCTGTCCTTCAGGCAGATCCAATTCTCATGGAAAGCAGAAAACTTTGTTTGAAAAATGGCAGAACTTGTGAAATGTTTGTGTAAAAACTTCATATGCTGTATGGAATTTGTATCTTGGTCTAGTTCAGGTAATGCCTGAAGTAATTGCTCTTGTTATGTGTATGGCTTTGCAAAGATAATTTAAAAAGTTTTAAAATATTGTTATTTTCTGTGTTGCCAGTTTAGAAAATGACCGTCACCTAATGTTAAAATACAAACCTGAATTTATAGTTCTTTGAAATTTTATATTAATTTTCCTATTTTCTTTTCAGATAACAGAAGATTTCCTGGCAACTTATCATGCCAACTATGGCTTCCATGCAGATGAGACAGACACTTCTTCTGCTTCTGGTACAGCCACTGAAAGTAAGCAACCAGTAAGTTCTGAGACATCGGGAACACGGCCATCAGCAAATGAGACAGGACGAAAACAAGCAGATCCAAAACAAAAATCAGAAAAAAGGAAGCTAGAGCCAGGTAAGTGACAAAGCACTTGTCTCTATGTACACTGTGACCTGTATTATGCTGAGGGAAAACTGGCAGTTGATCATTGTGGTCTGGTACAGCAAAGATAAGGTTGTGCTGGAAATTTCCAGAATGGTTCTAAAATTGTGTGGTGCTTCTTAGGTATCTCCTTGAATCTGTATACAAGGGGGAAAAAAGCAAATTAAGGCATGTTCAGAGCTTCCCTGTGAGCAAGCAAAAATTCTTATAAATCTGATGGAATATAAATGTGTATGCTCCCATGTTTAATATATTACCATGACTGAATTAAACTCTTGTGTTTAGGGTGGTTTCATGTTGAAGAAGACAGAAACACAAATGTTTATGTGACAGGTAAGTAATAGTGTTTATTTATCTACTTTGAGCTAAAGATGGTAAAAGAGACTCATACACGTCTCCAAGATTATCTATTCAGTCTGTCACTTGCAAGCTACTTAATGTTATGTTCCTGACTGCATAATGTCTTTGTGACTTTTAAATTGCAGATGTGGGAAAGGAGCAGAATGGATGTATTCCATGCTTTTATCTGTTAAATGGGATATTCTGTGAGCCGTGTCAGTCAAGTCACTAATTCATTCTTTTATAAGAAAAACAATTTCTGCAGGCTTTTAAGGGATAGGATAATGACAAGTTTATGATGAGATAGTGGATCAACTATACGCATCGCTTAATCTATAATTTTGATTTGCTCTAATAAACAATTATTAGGTAAGAAGAAGGAAACAGGAAAAAAAAACTTGGGAACAGAGTGAGAAAGTAATGTGAAAGCTCAAATGAAATTATCTGTGCACTTGTTACGGTGTTTCTCTACCTGTTTTGGATGGTGGGGTGCTGTCTCTAGATGCAAATACTTAGGTACCCTTGGTGGTTGTGAGCAGTCACAGGAGTGCACATACTTGCATTTTCAAAAATCTTCATGCAGGCCAAACTAGCGTGGGACATCCACATAATCTTCTCATCCATTTTGGTTTTTGTCTTATCCTCAATTCAGAGTTTAGATCTTAAAATCTCTATACATTATCAGTTACTCTTTTTATTGAATTTGTGAGTGCAGAAAACAGTTGTCTGTTTATAGGTCATGTTCTTATGGGGTTTTTTTTGTCTCTGATACTTAGAGGTGCAGTGGAACTTGAAGCTTAGGCAGGAGAGTTACTTTTGCAGAGGCCTTTGTGTCTGCTGCGGTGTTGATGATATGTGTGACAATAAAGCTCTAGGTGTGCATATTAAGGAGCACAGAGATGTTCCTGTGCATTACGCTTATTACAAAGTACAAGGATTTTCAAAATAGTGGTATGAAGTAATGCTTAGAAGGTAATGCCCAAGGGCAGTGGTTTCTTGCAGTGTATGTAAAATGTTGTCCTTTATTTTGATATCTTTCATTTAAAGAAACACTATGGGAACATTTGTTCTAATGAGAAATTTAAAAATAGACCATACTCAAGCCTTCTGTTTGAATTTATTTTGCAGGTTTACCTCCAGACATTACAAAAGATGAATTTGTACAAGTCATGTCAAAATGTGGTATCATCATGCGAGATCCTCAGACAGAAGAACACAAGATCAAACTTTACAAAGATAAGGAAGGAAATCTTAAAGGAGATGGCCTCTGTTGTTATCTGAAGGTCAGTGGTGCACTGAAGTGCAGTTTTCCTTCTTGTTGAAGGCACATATGGCCATTGTTTCAGAATTACATTCAGAAGATTCTTGAAAATCTAAGGCACGATTTGGAATATGGGTGTCTGATGTAAAGATTTACTCCAGAAATGCCCACTTACCTCATTTGTTTCCTCTTATCCAACCTCACCCCGCCACCTGGAAATGGCCATAATACCTGTTGAATATGTCTCTACATGCTCCTGTCTTGGGTGCCAGAGATTATGGCCTGAAATGGGGGGCTCCTCAACTTTAATTTTGAAAATATGGCACTGTGTAACAGAATACAGAAATAACAAGCCAGGAAGGAGCATGCTGTAGTCCTGTATTTACAGCTTTTAGTTGAGAACTGGTTTGGTTCAGAACTGTGCTTTCATTCTTTATTAAGCTGTAAAAGTTTAGGCTGCAGTACTATTTCCTTACGTGTTTCACTTGTGAATCATTTGGAAAGTTGATGATTGCAAGTGCAGCCTGCTTTAGTTCTGCAAGAAGCACCAGGCAGAACTAAATCAAATGGCTTATAGTCTGTGCTATTTTTTAATTGTAGTAGTTAGGGCTGTGGAGTGCACAAGCATAGATACAGTCTTCACTCTAAAGAACTTTTAGGAAAACGTTAAGAATTAATTGAGAGTCTCAACATCTTCTGTTCTTGGAAAAGTGATACAAGTTTTGTAGGAAATCAGTCCCCTGAAATCTTTTTATTCTTGCTTTTAAGTTCATCACCTTGCTTGGATATTGCAGTTTAGTGTCTGTGACATATTTGAACAAAATACATGCAGCTGCTTTTAGAAGTATTAATCGATTACAACAGGAGTGAAGAAATACTGGGTTTTGATCAAGAAAACATTGCCAGCTGTGTGTCAGAAGACTGCATTATGGTTTTCAGTGGCAGGGACTTGATTCTTAGCATGGTATACTTAATGACATGTTATTGGATTACAATTTGACTTTGCCATGTGCTTTATAGTTTGTGCTGTGTTTTATCTTCAAATAGAGAGAATCAGTTCAACTTGCTTTGAGGCTTCTGGATGAAGCAGAAATCCGAGGCTATAAATTGCATGTGGAAGTTGCAAAGTTCCAACTGAAGGGGGAGTATGATGCAAGCAAAAAGAAGAAGAAATGTAAAGACTACAAGAAGAAGTTGTCGCAACAGCAGAAGTTTGTATTTTTTATTTCAGTAGAATATTGCTTGAAATCTAAGTGCTATTAGTAAAGTGGTGCTTTCTCTCAAATGCAATGCTAAGTTATGCAGAAGTTGAAGTATTTTCTGACAGTGCAATAGCTTGACTATTGCGTGTTTGAAGGGGATGAACTCCTAGATTAAGTGTTGATACAATGAACTTCTTTGTAATTCACACATTAAAATAACACATAGGGAGCAATGGTGCCTTCAGATGTAGAAGAAAATATTACAGCTCTGGGGAAATAAAAGACTCTCTTCCTCTTCAGTGGATTAGAGCATGCAAGTCCTGTTACAATATCTGGGTCTACTGTTGGAAGGTCATAACACTCTGGCTGCTCACATATATTTAGTGCCATACTGCAGTAGTTGTGAAGGGCAAGAAATACTGGCTGCCACAGGAGCAAATGGTAAAATATCTCTGTAGATTCCCCCAGACATCTCTCTCTGCTATAAAATATACAGGGTTTTGAGTTGTTGAGCCAATCTACTGTACCTCGATTCATTGTTTTTGTCACTTAAAATTGTTTTTCCACCTTTTGGAACCAAGAAAATGCAGATTAAAGAAGAAAAAAGTTTGAATACAAGACTTTTGGTATTTTAATGAAAGCAACATGCCACTAAACATTGTAAATAGTATTGAAGAAATGTTTTCCCATAGTTAAAGGGAGCAAAGGCTGCTTGATATCTCATCAATTAAAGCTAGAAGTAGCTTGAAATGTGTCTGCCCCAAAGATACACTGACAATTCTTGCTGTAAGAAGTCTCCAGTGTGTAGGCAGGTGTATGAAAATTATGAAACTGCATTTGACAGCAATTTGTATGAATAAAAGGACTGTGTTCATTTTGAGTTGAAGAGCATAATTTACTGGTAAAACTACTCTCATTGGAAATCCAAGGTTTCTTCAGCTAAAGTAGCAGGTACAAGAAGAAACTTAAGATTCTCCCCCCCTCCCAGTGTATGATATTGAGATTTAAAAATGTAAGTAAACGTGTGGGGTTTTTGTAATAGGATATGAAGTAGGCATTTCTACGAGAAATAAGATTTGCTGTGGGAAGGCAAAGTTCTAGAACACATGTGCTGGGTTCCGTGACTAGTTTGTGTTAGTGGCTCTACACTGGGGAACAAAATACATCTTGTAGTAATGCCTGTGTAAGAGTTGAGGTGTTCTTGCATGTTCTTTTAAATAAAAGCAGTTAAATTTTACCAAGGGAAATAGTGGATCTCCTTTTTTACAGAATAAGTTAGGAAAAAATGGTAAAATACTAACATTTTAATTGTACTTGAAAACAGCTGGTTCCTTTATCTGAGTTGATATTAGGAAGGAATTAATACTTCATAAATATTTTCTCAGTGTTTTAAAAAATACTTTACTTTGAAAAATTATTTCTATTCCCTGTATGAGACTTTAAGTACCTTAAAACCTCAAATGCTTTGTAGCAGTAGTAAACCTGAGTAATTACTGCGTTTTTAAGAAGAATAACTTAACTCTTTGTCAAAATATATGCTGATATATTGCAAGAAATGCCAAATTAATGATTTTTTTTCAACAAATACTTGTAGAAACTGAAGAGAGCCGCAACAATATCTTCTTACTATTGCTTCATTTCATTAGACAGCTGGATTGGAGGCCAGAGAAGAAAGATGGGGCAACTCGAATGCGGCACGAACGCATCGTTATTATCAGGAATATGTTTCACCCCAAGGACTTTGAGGTAGGAAGATGCCGTTTGCTTCTGTAGATTGTGCTGTTAAAAGTTTACATTGTCTGAGCATTCTGCTATACAAATTGGAGCAAAATTCTAAGCAGATGAAAACAAAATTAAACTTGCTGTTTGGGAAGGGCGTCCTCCGGTGCCAAACATCTGCTTTAAATTCATTCATCTCTCTCCAAAAGCAAGAAAAAAATGTTGCTAAAAATGAATTTTTCAAATCAGGGCTTTTCACTGTCTGAAAAACCTGTATATCTGACAATATTCCTTTCTGGGATGGAAAGAGGAGTAAACAACAGTAATGGTTAGAATGGAGAAACGAGCACAAAATAGCTTTATTAACAAGTAGTATTTATTTAATTCAAATAAGAACTGTCTGCCAAGTCCCAGGTGGCTTTGAAAATGCAGCATAACAGCACTTAATTTATGGACTTTTAACAGATTGACAGATGTGTATCACTGGTGATGGAGCAAAAATAAAGCTGAGAGAAGTGAGTGCTTGTGTTTAATTAAAGCTGTGTAATTGCTTTGTAGGAGGACCCATTAGTGCTAAATGAGATAAGAGAAGATCTGCGGACAGAGTGTGAAAAGTTTGGTCAAGTAAAGAAAGTTCTCATATTTGATGTAGGTATTTTTACATGTTGTGTTGGCAGAATTGATGTAATGTGCAAAGGTGCAAAACATTTAGGCTGCTTTAAATATAAGTGGAGCATTTATTTGGGTGTGTTTACTTCATGGAAACTTGACTTAATCTTTCAGTACTTTAAAACTTCTGGAACTTACTGTCTAAGCGCCTATCTACTTCAGCCTATATGAAGGCAAACTAACTCTTCCCAGGAGTTTGGATACATGTCACAAGTTTGAAAGTGTATGGATACATTATTTGTAGCTAAGCTAGCTAAAATATTTTTTGTTTTCTGTGTTCAAAAATTGTGTTCTGTGTGCTAATAGAACAACATATGGAAACTTGAAATCTGAACTTTTCGAATGTGATTATGTATGATCAGAGTGGAGCTATATCCTGATTGATTTTATAAGACAATCTAAGGGTATTGGAATGAATACATTAGTTAGAATATTATTAAATGCAAGTTGCCTGTTCTTACAGAGGCACCCTGATGGCGTCGCTTCTGTGTCATTTAAAGAAGCAACAGAAGCTGATCTGTGCAAGCTGACTCTAAATGGAAGGTGGTTTGGTGGCCGTCAGCTCAGTGCTGAAACATGGGATGGTGTAACGGATTATCAGGTAGCCTTTCATGGTTCTATTTTATCAAATATGTCTTTCAAACAGTAAATCTTCTTGAATTCTAGGAGTGGTTGGCATTCCTGTCCCCATCCCCTGCCCATCCCTGCATTATCTTGGTTCTCTTCAAAAGCTGTAGAATGTCTCCAAAAATCATTCTCAGTTATTCAACTTAGCAAAAAATTAAAGGACCTGTTTGAGTACTGAACGTGTCAGCTTAGAAGATTAGCCACTGGATGTACAGGTCATTGGTTCACAGTCAGCATTGAGATATTTCTGTAATATAAATCTTTGTTTAATTTTATATGTGTAAATACTCATTTTGACAAGTATGACTCTGTAATGGTGTTTATAAACACTTCTTTAACAGGTGGAGGAGACTGCAAGAGAAAGGGAAGAAAGGCTCAAGGTGTGGGAGACATTTTTAGGGGATCCTGATGCAAAGGAGCAGCAAACTGCATCTGCTTCGGATTCTGCATCAAGTAGCGTTAAACTGCCTGAAGGGAAACAACCTCCAGAGGTTAATGACACACCTAAGGAGGATGCAAATGATGAAGCTCATAAGAGGGAGAATAATGGTGAGGGTATTAATGAAGATGGAGCTCCATCCACAGACAGCAGCCTTGCAGGCAGTGATGGTGAAGCTGATACATAACACCTTTAATGCTTTATGAAAATGTGATTTTTAGGGTGATGTTTGAGTGTATCCCTTTCTTCAGGGTGACTGCAGACAATATTCGTACAAATATAGGCATATTAGAATGTCATCAACTGTGTGCTTTGAAGTTTTCATTAAAAGCAGTTTTTAATGAGGTTCTAAAAGTTTGTATTAATTGGCTGTTCAGGTAAAGTAACTCAAGTTGCCAAGAACGCAGTAAAATTCATCCGGCTTCTTTTGTTCTAACTATGCTTGTCAGTGTTTCATCATGTGAGTGTGAAATATGTTCCAACACTTAAGTTTATGTAGCTATATGTAACTTAAGTAATGCAAAGCATTTACAAGATCTGTGGATTGTACTGTTAATTTTCTTGTACCCGTTGGAACTCAGTATTTCAATAATTTGTGTCCTGATACGTTAGATCATTTTATGGAACAGGTGCTGTGATCCATATAGGGTGAATGCGTTGGGTGTGTTACTATGTATTAAGTGGCAGATGAGTAGTATCAGGTCACAGGCTTAAAGAAAGTGGCAGACGGTGTTGCCACAGCAACCCTAAGGCAAACTGAGTGAAGAGAGGTTATTAAATCACAGCATTCAGCAAATTATTTTTTCCTTCCCCTGTTTAGATCTTCTGTTGATGTTGGATAGAGGCTGGAAATACATCAAGGAGACTAGAAATGCATGAACACACATATTATAGGCCATAATAACATTGATTTTAAACTCTCATGGGCTGTGTGCAGTAGGTATCAAAATAGGCTTTTGATTTTTGTAGTGGCTTTATTAGTTCTTGCTTTTATATTAGAGTGAGGGTTTTGGTTAACTTTGTTAGCATGATGAATGTGAGTTCTTCTCAACACTTTAGTTGAGCTCTGTGTGCTCTTCACAGTGGAGAGGATCTTCCATATTTCGTAAAATTTAAATGCTTTTGGCAGCTCAAACTGCAGTTTGTTGTGCAAAAGTTAGAATACTTTAAAATGGGCTTTCAAATAAGCTCTAATATGGAAAAAGCAAATTCTAGTCCTCTTTGAAATATTTCCAAAAGCAAGGACTTAGAAGATATTCTAACTTTAGATATCTTAGTAAGTGGCAGGCTTTCAAAAATAACTGGGGGGAGCTGTTTTGGGCATAGTCATTCTTAATTTAGAATTCCACTATTTTGATAAGTAAGGATAGAAGAACATGGATTTAGGCACTAAACAATTAAAAATTCATAGCATGCTGTTCATATGGATGGTTACCAGTACACATTTGCAAGGGAGATCTTTTGGATTTTTTTAAATCATATTGGATTGCAAGAAACTATAGATGCTAATTCCTGTATTTCCATCATGAGGTAATCAGAATACTCTGAAAATGTTATTTTCAAACCTTGTGCTCTGAGATTACCATACAGATTTTTTCCTGAAGTCTATATGGTTCTCTAAGTTTATATTGTTGGGATTGTTTTAATATATAGTCAATATGTGTGGGTGGCTATGCCAACCGGAGCATCTAAGTTATCACTTGCCATTGTGGTTATGAATTACATATTTTCATGACAAAAATAGCTGTCATATTGGAATTCAGGGGTTAAAAGTCTGGGGGCTCATAATACGCTGATACGACAAATTTCCCATTTTGAGTTGCATTATAAAGAGGAGATAAAACTCTTGCCAGCCAAAAGAAGTCCATTTTCTCATCTTTCCAAATGAGTGGATTGTGTGTTTCAGCAAAGCAGGTGTTTGAAGAATTCAGGGAACCTGGAACACTGCCTGGTTAGTAGCTGCATGTAGTGGTATATTCAGATACATTTCTGGGTTGTGTTGGTTCTGCCTTAGTTATTTTTATTGGTGATAAGCGCCACAGACCTTTGAGAGCTGGAAGTGTTTGGATATGAGGAGTGTAGTTTAGTGTGGTGAGTATTGCTTTCAGCGCTCCTTTTTTTCTTCCAGCTTCTAGACTCCAGGCTTTAGATCTCTTACTCTTGTGTTTTGTTTTCTTTTTTTTTAAAGGGAGTCCAGTTGTGTAACACTACACAGTTAAATCACTTGTTTTACAGTGGAATTACAACTGATCTAGGGAAACTTGTGGAAAAATATATAAAACTTGTAAAGTTCTATGAAGCCTTATCATGGTATCAGATATGGAAAACAAGGTTAGTGTTAGTGTTTGAAATAAGACTTTGAAAAATAAGGAGTTGTTGTATGTGCAGTAAACCTTCCTCTCTCCAGTTGATGTGCAAATTTGACTGGCTTGCTGCAGAAGTCCAACGTGCCCTTAGTCCTTTCACCTTCTCCTTTAGACTTCACACTAAAGTAGAGCACCAACAAAGACTGAGACCAAATGCTTTACTGGCTTTCCTATTAACTAGGATTCTTCAAAAATAAAAGCTGTTTTTCCATGCAAATATGTTGTTCTCAAGTGTGACATTATGCTCAAACTTGTATTTTCCTTTTGTCTACCTCCGTTTACCCCAGTAAAATGTAAAATATATTTTTATAAACTATTCATTGAGTTATTGAGGCATTTAGAAGTCCAAGGAGAGGTTAATGCAGCTGTGACTCTTTTCAGTAGATTTTAATTAAAATCAAATTCTTTAAATGTTTTCCTTTTTGAAATTATTTATGAAATTACCTTGAATTTATGAAATTTTTACAAATCAGTCTGAACAGAAATCAAAAATTTTCACAGAAGTTAAAATTGCTATTTTGAAGTATGATTATGGAATTCTTATAGTATAGAGCAGTGATGTTTAATAAGAAATTTTAACAAATCTGAACAAGCCGAGTTGTTTTTTAAACTTACGTATTTTTCTTACTGATCAGCATCATACAAAAATTGGTAAGAAATTAAAACCCTAAAGGAATTTTCACTTTATTTGTTCTTTAATTAGAAGTGTTTTCTAATTACTTTTCTTGCTCATTAGAAGTGACAAAAACAACCTTTTTGCTCAGTTTCTAAGATTTTTTTTTTAGGTCCCATTCCAGTGTTCTAGTATACTGCATGTTCCTCCATCCCTGTGCTTTTGGTGAGAGGTTCATTTTAAGAGAATCTGTCTCCTTTCCTCTGTATATGTTGAGAACAATAACTAGCAGCAGGCTGAAACCATTTATGGGTAATTACTTTTGCTCAGTTTTGAACTAGAGAAATAGTTGTTTCTACCAATTCTCAGTGTAACAAAATGGATGTGAAGCCACTCAAATACAATACGACAGAGTATTAGCTGATCTTTCAGCGTAATTTGGTAGAATCACTTTCTGGACCATCCAAAATCGTTGCTTAGCTTCAGGATGAATTGGTAGTTTACTTTAGAATCAAATGCCTTTCAGTGGTTTTCTGGGAAGGAATTTTTATGGAGTTGCAGGTATTCACCAGAGATGAGGTGGCTTGAGGAGCGTGGCCAAGGTAGACACCTGGAAACAAAAAGCCTCAAAATCAGAGGCTTTTTAGAAGGTTTTCTCTTTTTTCCCAGGTTCTCGAATGTTCATATATAAGTGTGAAGAGAGAATTAGTTTCATTTTGCATCAAAATGTTTATCTGTTTCTCCTGCTGACTTTTAAAACTTTTTAAAATTGAATTTCAGTCCCTCGTACAGCTTAGGTTTTGTATAAGGATTGCAATTCACTTAAAATTGTTAGTATGTTAAATGCAGTGCATTTTAGCTAAAACATGTCCTAGACATTATTCAGGTAAGGTTAACCTATTAACAATTACAAATAATTGGCTTAATTCACTTAAGAAAACTTGAAGGTGTTGGATGCTTCATAGAAACCCAAACTTGCCTTTCATCGATATTCATACCCTGAATTCTTGAACCTAAACCAAACCAAAATTGGAAAAAAAAATACATTCCTATAGATTTTAATTGGATTTTAAATTCTTATTTTTATTTCTGCATTTGAGGAAGCATACTGCAGTATGGTAAATGAATTCTGTGAGTTATGTATTTGTGTTGATTTGGCTTGTGTGTATTGTAGTGCTCATTATAGCTTGACATCTTACTGTCAGGATACTCTGAAAGTTCTGTAAAATATTTATAGAATTATGGAACCTTTTGCAGCAAACTGGTTTTTTGCTCATTCTGTAATAGGAAAGTACATTGTTAGATTAAACTTTTCAGTAAGTAGACTTGTAATTTGGAATTTTTTCTGACAGGTGATTTTCTTTCAATAAATTAATAATTTTCATTTATCTTTTAGAAAAGCAACATTACAAAGCAAATGGTATTTGAATACTATCTAGACTTGTGACAGCATCTGAGAATACCCTTCGTTTGTCTTCAATTTGTTTCTTAAAGGGGTTGTGTTTTATACTACCTTTTTAATAAACAAACTCATGAACAAAACAAGCCTGCTGATTAGTTTTAAGATAACGTATTTGTCTTTTTTTCCTCAGTAAAAGATACCATAGCATTTGGTGCACAGGGTATTCAGTTTATAAACCACATGTGTTAACATGCCAGAGCTTCCAGCTGGATCCAGTAGACACGTTGGTGGAACCGTAAGTGGGATACGGTATTTGTTCCCTTTTTATGGGTTTGGTCTCAGCCTTCTTCCTGGCTTGGGGTGTTAATGAACCTGCGTGGAGAGAAAAGGAGCAGGAGGGATCACTGCAGGCACCACAGTTAAAATCTAGATTGTGAAGATGTTTTTAATAAGGTCAAGTAGAATTTTAATTTTTATCCTCAAAGTTTTTTTAAATTTTTTTTTCTTCAAAGCTTTGACACATTGAATGCTTCAAAAGCACTGGAAATCAGTCATTCAATTCCTGTACTGAAGAATAGTGATTATAATCCCATTTTACCCTGTAGTTCTTTCTAGGAGCTTTAAACTGATACCATTTTAACTTGAGGAGAGCTTTAACTGCCAGCATGAGAGGAAGATCTCAAATAAGGTCTTGAAAAGCTGTAGCAGAGGAAATCTCTGCCATTTGAGACGGTTTAGAAAAGGGGGTCAGAGAAAGAGCAATGGAGATGTTGAGGGCTCTTTCCCTGCTGCTGGACTGGAATCCAATCTGTCTCACAGTGAAAATGTGTTTATGCAAACAATGTGTCAATAAAAGACTAAGCACCGTCACGGGAACTCTCCCAGCCTGGTAGTTAAGTTGTACTGGGAAGGGCAGAGGGTGGATTCATACGTATTTAGGCAGAGGGAATTGGATTGTGTTCTCCAGCTTTCTGGGTGAGTAAACAAACTCCTAAGCTACTCTATAAAAGACATAATGTCACCAGTTTGGTGACTAGTTCTCCAGTGTGTTTTTTCCAGCTGAGACTGGCAAGTTTGACCCTGTTTCAGCATTTCTGGAATGGCTGCAATTTGCTAGTTTTGGTAAACTTGTTACAAAAAAGCCCAAACTCTTTCCTGCTACAGCCCATACAGAACAAGAATGATTTTTTTTCCTGTAGTTATTAAAGCAGATCCAGCAAAGAAAAGTGAGAAATTTGATTATCCAGTTTATCTGGGTTGGAAACAGGTCATCTTTTTCTCATAGGCGTTTGTAGTTACCAACTTAATAGTGAATATTCTGTATCATGGCATAGGAAAAGTCCTCTTATCATCCTGGCCAAGTTTGGTTCTCTGCCATAACTTGTTTATCATCTTACTCCAAACTTTTCCCGAGTCCACACTGTTTTCTTTATTGTGTACACATTGTCAAAAAAAACCAACAACAAAACAAACCAACAAAACAAACCAACAAAACCCCACAAAAACCAAAACAATGACAACAAAAAAAACCCCGAAAACCCCCCCCCAAAAAACCCCAAACAAACCTAAACCTACTTACAATCGTATTTTCCTCATTCCTGAAGCCTCCAAACCTGGTTGACTCGTTGGAGTGCATTTCATGCATTCTTAGCAGATGGGCTGAAGGAAACGCCTCGTTCCACGCAGCTGGAGGCTAGAAAGTGTAGGGAGTTCATGAACGTGGCTTGTCTTCTGCTGCAGTCACTGCAGTGCACTCAGAGCTGGCTGGGCCCAGGAAGGATCCCAACCTGCTGGATGCAACATGGGTGTTCCACATCTGGAAAATCTGACTGGTGTGACACTGCTGCTGACAGTGTGTTAAGGTAGGAGAAATCACTGACTTCCTCAAATGTTCCCTTATTTGAGGGATAACTTGATGGGAGGGAATGCCTGCTTGTTAAATTGTGGCTTAATACTTGGGAAGTGGGAATTTCTTTGTTTTTAAAACTGGTTTGTGCTACATCAAATCAAGAACGAAGAGTTCCCTGTCAGATGCTCCAGTGATGGGAAATCAATACTACTGGCAAGGGTGGGGAATGTGAAAAACATTGTAAAGTATTAGCTCTTGTGGTGAGCTGTCAACAGCCACCACTCTTAAGCCTGTGTTGACCATGGATCCTTGTCCACCTGAAGGAGAAATAACTTGGACAAATACTTGCACTATTTTGCCATTATTAACCTATTCTGAGAGTAGTGTGATATGAGCTGAGTTCATTTCGTCCTGAGCTCCACTTCTATTCCATTTTGATAATGGTTTGTGTCAGACACAAGTTGGAAGGATTACTGCCTTTTGCAGACTTTGTGCTGGAGGATGGAATAATAGGAAGTTCAGGTAATGAAGACTACAGTGCTCAAAATTTAGGTCCTGTCTCCTGGGACATTAGAATCCTTATAGGCATATGGTCACTGAGAGGACTGCGATGTAACCTAGGTTGTACACAGCCTTCCTTTGGCTACTTGCTGGAAAGCACATGAGGTTTTTAAGGGAAACGGTTGGAAAAAAAGAGATAGGTGACCTTTTTTTCTTGAAAATATATTATTTTTTCAGCATTGTAACTGGTCACAATCACACAAGCTGCTGCACGAAAATAAGTTATGCTAAAGGAGCTCAGAATTAATGTCAGGAGCCAGCTAAGCATGTTAATAAAGTGGTACAAAGACACAATGTCTTGTACTGAGTGAAGAACAGGAAAAGTGATCCTCTGGGCCAGCACTAATGCTTTCTAAATTGTATGTTGATGTGTAGTGCTGGAGCAGAGTAGGAAGAGCTGCTTTGCTTCTTGCTGTTGAGATGACTCCTTGTCCTTTCTCAGGCCATCTGGTTGCTTGTGTCTTTGCCAAGCTTTCACTCTTTGGGTTGGAATTTTCAATGGCAAGTGCTGGCCCCAAGCTGAACAACCACAAAATTCCTTGAAACAAACAGCAAGATGGTTTCTAAAGCAAGACTGGGAAAAACCAGTGTCTCTTCCTGTGCTTGAAGTCCTTCCAGTTGTGTGGCTGGGTCGTGCTAGTTCCAGTTTCCCCTTACGGGCTTTGGGAGGGTGCCTGTAAATTGGGAGGAAGTGTTTTTTCGTTGAAGTTTTCCATGTCTGGGAAAGCTGGGTCAGTTTTAAAGATTGTCTTCTGAATTACATGACTGTTTTAGAGTGTGACCTTGCAGTCCGGTTCCCACTTCTGTATTTAGGTGAATCTAGGAGGATGGGGCAAAGCAATAGAAATCCTAACACAAGGACTAAGGAGCTTTTGAGTTTGGACATGAGTTGGGAGTTGGTGACAGGAGATTAAGGCTGGCTGAGCAAGTGACCATGAAGGAGGGAGAACGGAGCACATGGTGGTGGGAGACGGAGGTAACAAGCAAAACTAGACATGGAAGCAAATAATAAACATGGACAAAAAGTTTGTAGGTGAAGGCTTATGCATTAAAATGCGGATAGATTATGGCTTGATAACCTTAATCCTCATATTTCTTAATATCTGGATACTTGTTTTGCAGCCTGAACAGTTTTTTTCATGTGTAAGAAAATTCTGAGAAACCATTGGAAGGCAGTCTTCACAGGCACTTCAGAGTATCCTTTGAGACACAGATTAGAGCAATGTTTATTGGGAAGCTGCTGAGGATTGGGGGATTTACGACTAGGAAAGAAATCAGATAAATGTGTTGAAGTAGGTTAAGCAGTGCTGTGTATTGCAGGTTTAATTGGATGGAAATGCATATCTAATGATTCATGAGGTTTTATGCGGTACAACTGGCTATTGGCCAAAGGTTGCCCTGATCTCTGAAAACTGGCAGCCTTCCTTTTGCTACCAAGGTAAATCAATTGTGCTGTGCAGTAATGAGACTGGAACATTGAATAGAAACAGCAGGCACTTCACTGCATTTGTAGCCTGAGCCTTGCTGAATATGATTTTGATTAGAGCAGGACTTGTGAGCTCTGGCTGGGAACTCGCTCCCTTGTGGCCAGAACCTGTACAAATGCATGAAAATGATGCTTCTTCAGGGCAAGCAGTGACATTCCTTGTCCTACTCTTACCATATCTGGCAGCAGAGATTTTTAAAGAGAACAAAAAGGAGTCTTACAGTCTTCTGTTGACTTCCTGCAAACTATTTTAGTGTAGTTCCTGCCTTAAACCTGTAAATTCTGGTCAACCCACATTGCATGTTTTAGCAGTCTTGCTCCAAAGTTTTAAGCAGCTGGCAGACTCACCATGTTTCTAGGTGAGTTGTTTCAAACAAGAAAATGTGGTGGGTTTTTTTTGTTTTTTTTTTTTTTTTACTAGAGTTTGCCATGATTTGAATTTCCAATAATTTAATCTGAATGTCTTTTTCCAACAGGTGAAGCAACTAATTACTCTTGGAAATCTTTTTGTTTTGGAGATCTGTGCTGACAGTTGTCAAAGGTACTTCAGACTTTACCGTATCTAAAATTATTATTTTCAGCTCTATTGTAGTATAGTGGGTTTTGGGGATTTTGTTGGTCTTGTTTGGTTTGGTTTGGTTTTTTTTTTCACTCTGTTGTTATGTTTTTTGAACAACACAAAAACCTAAATTGGACAAAGCATTTTGATAAGTTCACCCTGAACTTCATTCAGGGATAGTGCCACCTCTGAATTATTTTTTCAAGTGTTTCAGTTCTTCCAGCACAGTTCTGTCCTGAGGGCACATTTGCACAGTACTAGGTCCTAAACCCAGACTTATAAAGTCAGGGTGAGAAATGACAGCTGGTGGATAGATGTGCCCATTCTGCCCAAGTATTTCATTTTAGAAGCATCTAATAAGGAAATCAATAAAGAAGAGGTGCATGGAAAAAGCAGAAATATGGAGAATCTAATCGTACTAGTAAGTGTTCTTCTGGCCCCTACCATTTTTAGGAGGAAGCTGGGCTCTCCACTCACTGGGCATTTGAAGGTGAATATTGTCTCTTTGACCTGTCTGGTTTTTTTGGGTTTGGGTTTTTTGTTTTGTTTTTTTCTGCAGGGACTCTTGGTCATTGAAAATGGAAGAAACAAGGGAGCTCTCCCCAAAGCTGAGTAAAAACAAAGAGCCTGTGAAAACAGAATGGGGGTCTCAGAGCGTGGTGTTCACCTATTTCCAAGGAGACATTAACAGCATGGTAGATGAACATTTTTCTAGAGCTCTCAGCAATGCCAAGAACCCCCAAGACCTAAGCACACAGCGCAAGGGTGAGACTATTGTCCTGAGAAACGGTGAGCTCCTTTCCATATGTGAGCCTGGTGTTGGATGTGGGTGACTGGCTTTTCGCTAAGGAATTTAAGATCCATTGAGCTTAAATTTGGAATTGTGTGTAAACAGAAAGCAAGAATACCTGTAAAACCCTAGGTTATGTAGCTGAGACTTCTTGGGTAAACCCCTGTGATTCCTGGAGTGATTCCCAAGCTTTCCATGGGCCTGTTGGCAGGACTAGGTCATCGTTTTCCAGCCAAGTGTCCCCATCACTGCTGGATGCAATAAGTGCATTATGACTTAAGTTGTCATCTTCATAAGAATATATTTGTCTAAGCTTGCAGCTGCCAAAAACCTGCCTAAGTTGGTGGTTGTGTAGTACACATTTAATAGTTAATAGAAACATTGATGGTGGTGGTTTAATCTGCTTTTGTATGAATTTGTGGTTGATTTTTAAGATAAGCAGCACTGAAGTGATTATATATTTCTGTAAAAATGAATATGCAATCTGGTAGCATTCCCTTAGAAGTCCACTGGAATTTGCCTTGGGAAAAGAGTAAGAATTGAGGAGACTTCTGAAGCTTTTTTCCTCTTTTTAAATAGACAGCATGTCTCCCCATCAGTGGAATTTCTCTTCACATTGCTACAAACCATATCCATCATCTTCAACAAGCTTGGCAAATTCTGCTCTGAATTTTTCTGCTGCTGGTGCGGTAGGCCAGTGCCAGCCATCATCTCTGAAGAGTCGTCCCGCTCAACCTGCAGGTTTATGGCCCTTCCCTCTAATTGGGACTCCCACTGTCACCAGTTCAGTGTATCCTCACACTCTCCCTGACCAGCACGCGGCCAATGAGCCGATCTCTGACAGGAAATACAGTTCTCTTCTTGGCCTTCTGCAACAGGAAAGGTGCTTAACATCCATGCAAGAATGCACCATGAAGCAACACTCAAGTTCTGCTTGTATGACTGGACCTGCCAGGTTACAAAATATGAGTCAAAGTTCAGCTCCTGGGGGTGGTAAGAAAATACTATCACTTTATTCTTTGATGGCATCTGGTGTAAAATGACAGAATAATACAGTCCATTCTTAAGCTTCTCAAGCTGGATCCAACTTCAGGCAAACTCACAGAAATCTTTTACAGTAGATAACCCTGGTATGTACTGTGGTACTTAGGATCGATTAGCCATATAGTATGGGTTAATCAAAAAACATGCATTGCCTACTCACACAATATTTTACCTTCTGGCTTACGCTGGGGAGACATTTTAAATGAGTATAAGCATTATTCATAGTGCTATCAGGATCTCTAATGCCCATGGGTATTAGGTGTGGTGTGTACCAGATGCTCCCTCATTGGGACCAGAAGGGGGTGGCCAGGAAAGATCACTGAGCAGCCTCTGTCACTGTGCAGGCTGTTAATTATGTTCTGAATACAGAATGGGAAACTGCAGCCCTTACCCATGGCCAGGGGTTTTTCTCCCTCCCAGTCTCTGTCTGTAGCTGGAATGATGAGGGTACAGGGGCTCATGGACCAGCCTTGCCTTGTCTCCTGGCTAAGAGCTCCCTGCCATGAGGCGCTGCTGCTCTGCCTGCCAAAGGCTATATCTGCTACCTGCAGATTTCCCAGAGCTAATTCACACAGGGATGATTGTTGCTTGTTTATTATCCACAATTACTAGGAATCCCAATCCTAGGTACTACCAGCACACAGCAGAAAGATGCCTGAAGTTCATTTATGTCCCCACAGTGTCTAGATCTGCTGGATAAAATTGCTCTCTTGTGATTAATTCTGCCTTTGAGAAGCTCTCTGGGATCAGGCTTCCTGGCCAGAGCACTGATGCCTGTTGGGGTACATCTGCATTGCTGTTCCTGGGTGTTCCCCAGGCAGCTTGACACCGGTCTCCAAGAAAAAGGGTTGTGAATTAATAATCGTTTAGGGAGTCTACTGGAAAAATACAGTGCGTCCTACCTGGTGCTTCTGAACAAAAAAAAGATCAGGCATGTGAAGAAGCAATCCTGAGGCTTAGATTTTGAAAAATAAGCAGCTGTGACATACCTCCTGGTTACTCAGTTTCGAAACTGCATCAGCAGGAATTTGGCAGAATGTGGGCTAAAGACTGCTTGCAGATACGAACAGGAGTTTATCTACAGTTCCTCTTTGAGGATACAACAGAGCTATGTTGTTATGAGGACCCTGACTGTAGGTGTTTTGCTGACTTATTACTGCTAGAATGTCTAATGCCTGTCTGTGTCTGTTCATGGTAAAGAGAGAGTGTCTATATCTTCAGCTGGAATGCAAACCTCCTGCTCATGGTATATGAGCAGAGGTTTTGTGTGCGTGGTGCACAGGCACTCACTCTAGACTTTGTGTAGGTAGTGAATGAGAGTTTAATTACTTTAAGGACACTGTCTGAACTGGGATCTCATTTAAGAACAAGGTAAGGTGCCCTCTTCCCCCAAGGGGGCAATGCGAGCCTATCAAGGCTTGGGAGCCCCAGGAACTGACTCCTTCAGAAAAAAAGATATTTCAGGAAATTAGTCTTGTGTTGAAAACAGGGAAGCACTGCTAACAACAGTGGACTTTTTTGCCCAAAAATTCAGAAAGAAAATGAGTTAGGAAAAAATTGAAAAGGAAATTAAACAGCTCAGTATCCCCCAGCCATTACCAATTAAAGCCTTTTCTTTCAGGATGTATACAGGGCCTTTCTGAATATTCGGGAGCCTGTAAACACTACGTATGTAACGCCATCCTTGTGATTATTGAACAACCCAACGAGGATCAAAAAGAAATGTCTGGTCCATGTTCACAGGGAGTCTTTGGCAATTCCCTAGAATGTGTGCATTTAGTTTGGCTGTAGGAGTCCTTGCTTCCGGGCTCTATCTGTTAAATATACTTCTCTTTGCTCTGTCTCATGTTTAAGAACAGCTGATATTTATGTTTATGGAAGTGTATGTTGCTGTGCCAGACAGCACAGAGCTCCTCAGCACCTGTGCTATAGGCTGGGCTGCAAAAGCACAAGGTTTCTTTAGTAACTACCGTCTACTTTTAGCTCTGTGCTGAATCTCCGCTCATCCTCTGTATTTTTTTTTTTTTTTTAAGAGAGGAAAGCAAGCTCTTACCAAGGCTCAGAAAATCCTAGTGTAAGCCATGCCACTGCAGGTTAGTAAAGAAAACAGTAGGTTTGGAACAAATCAGACAGCAGCCTTGCTTATGCATGTAGAATTAAATATGCTTCCTTGTTTGCTTCCAGACTGTATTTCAAAAGCTTGTTTTTCCCCCAGACAGAAACACCACCTCCCATAACTACATTAACAAAGAAGAAGAAAAACATTACATTATATTAAAATGAGATACATGGGTTTTTTAACCCCTTCTACCTTAGTTTTTGTGCTTATACCATCAGGCTGCCATTTCACAATGCCTGTTTCGCACTCACTGTCCAAGTTTCAGATTCCAGAAAGATAGAACAGCCCTTGCTTTGTACCTCAAGCATGCATGGGGTGTGGTAGCACTGCCGCAGTTCGCACCAACAAACCCGCCATACTGCTGGGTGAGTTGTTCTAAGAAATTATTTCCAAAGCATTCAGGCTTCCATATTTTTATTAGTGTCTTGATACTGGTCATACCCCGTGTTGGTTCTTTGATGTGCAATGTTTTGGGGATACTTTGATGGGTCATTCTGGTTGTTCTAGTAAGAGCTCGTTTGCACAAGACCCAAAGGTGCAATTTTGTTTGCACAACATCTTAAGAGATTTCAAGGACTATGCTGTTTGACTGTCCTGATGTTGCTGTGTCTTTCAGGTATTCAGATTCATGACAGAAGACAAGATTTGTACTTCTAGCAACTGAATGTTTCTACTTTGTTCTGAAAGAGAAAGTTATTTCTGTGAACTTCTATTATTTGCAACTGTGAATCAAGAAGAAATGAACTGCAGCTATCCTGTGTTTTTTCTCTCAGCTGGAAGAATACACATACTATTTACTGTTTGTGGAATGACAAACGAATCCTTTTCTATACAGTAAATAATTGCTGATATTTGTGGTATTAACTTGACAGTATGTTTATTGTGGCGATATGTTGTCTATTTAAGGCTTTTCATGTAGCCCTCTTGAAAGGACTTTAATCTTTCTCTGTTTATTCATTTACCATCTCCTGATAAGAAGCACAATTCTTACCAATGCAGCTGATAACCCATAAGTGCAGGGATGCAGTTAGCATAAATTCAATGCTGCAACTTCTTAGCTTGATTTGATATCTCCATATTGTTTAAAATAGTCTTAGGCCACTGGCAATAGACTTCAACCACAAGCCAGCAAAGCACATTATTTTATTTATGTTTTGAAAATGCAGCAATTTGTTAACCATGCTTGCAATTCCCAGGGATACTTTTCAGAAGTTATATAATATGCTTATGCCTGAAGGCTCTGTTTTGCCCTCTCACTAATGTATAATCATCCTCTAGAAAGCAGTGAATTCACAGTAGCTCTGAGAGGAAACCTGGATTCTCACTGGGTGCAATTAAAATACCATTCAGCAAAAAGCTGCAGGTAGGAATGTTCTATTTTCCCAGCCTCTCTGCAGGTGTAACAGATTCTTTTTCTAAATAAACTCTGGGGGTTTATTTTTTCCTTCTCCATTGGTTATACATTAATATAATATAATGAAACATGATTAGCTTTTTCTGACAGCTCTATGCAGTTGCTTAAGGCAATTTGACCTCTGAGATTGCAGAGCTCATGATTTTGTAGAACAAATCCTGAGCTGGTGTAAGTGTTTGTGACTGTTGCACCAGATATCTCTGCTGTCACTGCTCCAGTTATAACACCTTGTGTAATTCTGTAAATACTATGGGGTTAGCAACATCAGGTGTATATGGTACTAATTTGCAAACTGAGATTTTAAGAAGAAATTTTTTTTTATTTTACACATTTGCTCTATCAGTTACATGTTCTACATCAATCTGAGATCACAAGGGGAATTGTTTTAACTAAACTACTAAAAGATACACCAACATTCTGTCTCCCTATAGATGAGCACAGAAGAAAAACCCCCACTCCTTTTTAGTATTTCTACAAAAATCCCTTTCTTCTCTTTTAAGTTTAAGAATACTTCTCCAAGTAGTTTTCTTTTGTTATCCCAAATCACTTAATTCCCTGATTTTTAAGGCTACATGGTAATATAATCTGACTTCCACTATGGGCCAGAGCAAAGACTTCCAAGCTGTACTCTGTACATCTGTCTTACCGGCATGTGCTATAATTCTAGTGAATTATAATTCTATTGCTTCAAAATATTGAAATATTTTTTTCTCCCTCTTCCAAACCTTCCAAAGGAAAATGCTTATATAATTTCTCTGCAAGGTCTGAGAAGACAGTCTATTTAAATGCTCTTAAATGTAGTGCTTCCTCGAACAATTTGTTTCTGGGCATGTTACAGCTGGGAATATTCAAGATGACTTATAAAGCCCTTGGTTCTGGTGAATCAGCCAAGTGGGGTTGGACAGTGTGTGGTGAAAAATCCCTTGTTTTTAAATGCATGTCCTTTATTGCAAGAACATGAGGCATCAGTGGCCCTGTCTTGACAGGGTAACGCTGTGAGCCATTGCTGCTGCTGTGTCCTCATTGTCCAGCTGCCTGGCAGACCTGGGGAAAGGGAACAAGTGCCCAAGTAGCCCAAAGGTCCCTGGACCTTCTGCCAGTGCAGGCTCCACACCAGGCACACAGGTGCTTGCTCTCTTCCCTGGCTTTTAGAGGAATGAGGATGGAATAGAGCGCCGTGGCACAGAGGCTCTGCTACTCTGGCATTTTGTCTTACGCCACTACAGCACCGTGCACGAGAGTGTGCCAGGGTTTATGGCATCTCTCTGCTCTTCTGCAATAAACATAGTTAACCCATCACTACACTTTGCCTTTAATGATTTAGTAAAATAGAGTTTTGAACATTTCACAGCAGTTCTCTACATCAGGTAGGCTTTTCTTTATACAGGTACAGATTAAAACAATGTAGATACACATATATGCTCCTCTAGAGTATTGTTTGTCCACAGTGGAGTGTTTCTTGCTCTCCAGCCCAGGCTGTTGCTGTGTTCCTGCGCTGCCCTGCTGCCGTCATGCTCCAGTGACTGTGTCTTCATTCCCATTCAGTGCGTACTCTCCTTGCTGGCAAGGACTTGGCAGCCGGGACGCTGCATCCAGCAGTGGCCGTCTGGTACTTCCCACAGTTATTTTCAGTCCCTCCTCTGAATGCAGCAATCTTGGAGGTGATGGGAGAAGGGATGCTGGTTGTTCCCATTTCAACAGCTTCTGACTCCCTAAACGCTAATGGACCTCAAGAGACCATTCCAAAGGATAGACAAGGTCTAGGTGTTACATCCCTGTAAGTGTTCAGAAGGTGTGTGGATGTGGCTTTTGGGGATGTGGTTTAATGGTGAACACAGTGGTGCTGGGTTCATGGTTGGACTTGATGATCTGGGAGGTCTTTCCAACTGTAATGATTTTATGATTTTCTATTAATTTACTGACCCTGTGAGAAACCACTACTTGCCCTTAATTGGGTGTCCTCTAGTCCAGGAATAACTCGTTTGCACAGATGGCTTTTCTCCTGTCTTTTTCTGATGGGCAGATGAGATGCCAACTACATGCTCTATGAGCTCTGGTCAGAGATTAATGCATCTCTGAGATGCATTAGTCTCAGAGATTTGTGTCAAGCACTGGACATGCCTGCCCTGTGTGGACTCTGGGCCTTTTTTTACTCAACTGCAGGAACAAGTGTGCATTTTTTCCACCATGTGTGTCCAAGGATGCAGACGCTTTGCTGGCATCTTGCTCTGACTCCTCACATGAGCTGGCTCTGGTCCAGGTCCTCCTCTGATGGTCAGAAAAACCTTGTGGGTGGCTGGGAGCAGCAAGCTGGCTTAGCTACTCCACCCCTCTTTAGTCACTCAGTAGTGTTAAAAATTAGTCCCAGACTGCAGTGACAAACAAGAAAGATACTTTTACTATGAAAGAAAAACCTAAAGTGCTATATATATTTTAAAAAAAGAAGAAGCAGGAACACTCATCCCTTTCAAAGAAGGGAACACAAGCTTTCATTTGCTTTCCTTTTTGTTTAGGTGTCAATTAATTTGTTCCATCCCAGGTGAGCAAAGGACACCTCATGTACCCATGTGGCATGTAGCCTTTGATAAACACTCACTCATCACTGGAATTTTTGACCGTCTTGTGGTTTTTAATCCTCTTTTCTGGCAGGCTTTACCAAGCACGGCAATCCTGGTCCAGGGTAAAAATGTTGTTGCACCACTTTGTTCTGTGTTCTGTTTTCCTGCAGTATCTGGTCTAAAACATTGCATGTTTTGGGCTCAGGGCTCTATTCCACTTAGCTGCTGACCCACTGAGAGTTTGGTACTCCTCTGAGATAGCATATTTCATTATACTTGGAGGATTTCAGCAGAAAACTGGTGCAAACGGCTGGTTTTGGTGCCTTGGTATCTGGGAGGGGTTTCAGTACAACAGGCCATGTCAGCGGGTTGTGTGTTACTGCTCTGACGATATTGCTGCACTGTGGTCACGTCCTACAGACCACAATTTGTTTGTTGAAGAGGTGCTAAGGTGGCTGAGAAGTGGGCAGGCAGCAGCTGGGCTCTCCAGGGCAGCACAGAGGATGTTTTCGGGTGCCTGGGGCCATAATGGAGCTGGCTAAGCCAATGTGAGCCAACTCAGATGTGGTGTTCCCTAAAACAGGGTCCAGCAGGAGTGCCCAGGGTCCCCTGTGAGCCACCATGAACCTGGCTGAGGCAAATGCCAGGAGTTCACTGCTGATTCATGCTGTCCCCCAGCCTGGTTTCTAGATGGGTGTTAAGTTGGGTGCAGCAAAGCCCTCAGAAAGGTGGCTGCTTCCCTGACCTTCATCCTCACCTCTGTACCCCCATCTCCTTCCATTGCCCCAGCCTGGGATTTGCGAGCTCTGGATTTGTGTCTGAGCAGGGACATTTGTATTTTTCTTTCTCTAAAAGGCTAAAGCTGAAATCAGCACAGGCTTCTAAAAATATTATCAAGCAGCATTTCATTCTGGAGTACAACAGTTTTACGTCTCCTGCTTACAACCTTTCCACCTGAGATAGGGATAAAATAACAGCTCTTTCCCACACAAGAATAAAAAGTTTCTATGCTCAGAATTATAAAACAATCAACTATTTCCCAATACTGTGTTTTCCCAGAGCGTGGTGTCACTTTAGATAGATCCCTCTGCCAAACAGAAAAACAAATCGAGTGGATGGAAGGAAACTGAATGTACTGAATACCCAAACGGCATCTCTGGTGACTGAGCACAGCCTAAAATAATCCTGTACCAGCTGTCTGTTGGACACTGTCACCCTGAGCCTGGAGAGAAGTGGAGAAGCACCCACACTCCATGGGCTCCGTGTGTGCTGCTGAAATGTCATCAAGTCTCAAGCATGTGCTGGATAAATGATGTACAAGAGAAGTTGCCATGTGCAGCTCCCCAGCCAAGGAACAATGTGTGCCGTCTGGGTGCTGTGCTCAACTCACTCTAGGGGAAAACATATCAGCTAATTAAAAATGATGGGCAAGAAGGGAAGTCTTCCAGCTGGACTTTTTGATGCATAAAGTTGTTTGGTTTTTCTTTTCTAAGGTAGACTAAGTAGATTCTAAAGAAAACTTCCTGGCTTTAGTCAAGCTGTCATGTATCCAAGATATTCGAGGCATGTGATATTATCACAGTTCTGCCTCCCCCACATTGTTTTTTGGTGCTGGTTTTGTGCCACATTTTAAGAAAAGACTAGCATGAAAACACTCTTTTTCCCCCCCTTTCCAAGGCTGCACTAATGACTTCTGACTGTAAGTGTGCAAAGAACAGTCAGGCATTATTTTGCTTGCAAATGACAAAGGGACTTTGCTAGAAAAACAGCATTAAGCACTGTGCCACTTGTGGGTACCCAACAACTGAGCTTGCTGCATAGCACAAAGGTGAGTGATTTACTCTGAGTAAAAGAGCAGGGGCAGGAGAGGCTGGGCATGTTTCTACTCTGTTCCATGCAGGATTTAAGCACCTTCTTGCTGAGCTCTACATTTGCAAACAGAGCATGAAATGATTGCCCAACACCTGCCCTGGATGAATGGGACTGTTTTTCTGGGTTTGTTCACATATGTAGGGCCAGGATCATGGTTGCACCACTGTTTCCTGAAAAAAAAATTATTACTGAGAATTCAGTTTGTTACATGGATTTAAGGTATAAAATCTATGTGCATCACCTCTAAGGTGGTGCATTGAACAGAATTGGTCAGTGGGGCTGCTTCCCCTGCAAGCCAGGGCTGAGCTGCTGATAGGGCATGAGTCAGGACAGGGCTGGAGGATGAGCTGGGTCTGATGAGGAGGCTTCTAGGTCTGCCCTTCAAAACACACTGTTGTGGAGCTCGTCTCACAGGAACACCTGTGGGATGGTGGGACAATGGGGAAGATCAGGAGGCAAAGTCAAAGTGGAGCTCACAGACATGGGCAGAGAGCAAGTCAGGGATGTGCGTCATCCCTGCAAGGCATCCTGGGCATCATCATCCTGGCACAGGCACAAGCAAGGACCCCCCTGCCTGCACAGAAACCTATTGTCTGCCCACAGGCTGTGTAGAGGTATCCCAAAAAGCAGTTGCATTTGTTTGGGGTTTGGGTTTTTTTCTCGCTTCACAGGAAAGCAGCCTGAAAATGCTGTTGAGAAATGACAGTTTGGGAAGCAGCTCTGGAATCATCTTGCAGGGTGCTGATGCTGCAGCAGGCTGCCAGGCTGCTGTGATTCCAGGCAGTTTTCCCACACTGACAGGCTGCAGGGCACAAAACTACCGTGTAACAGTGACTAATGAGAACGGCTGCCTGTCTCTATGAGGAAGCTTGGGAAGGGAGGGGTTGAAGGGAAATGAGAGCCTTCCCTATTGCTCCTCCTCGCCTGGGAAAAATGTTTTCTGTAGTTTTGCAAACCGGGGAGCGCGAGAACCCAGAGCGAGGTTTATACCCCCGTACAAATCCACCCCCTGGTCTCTCACACACACACAGCTGCAGCAGGCACAGAAATCTGCTTTAATGCAGACTGAAAAGCCCAGGATTTCCTGGCCTGATTCTGCCTTTTATGCTTATGAAGGCAGACACAGGCTCCCTCAGATGCAGCAGAGGCATGGGCAGGAGCTGCAGCTGTGGCAGTCCTGCCCATGCCTCTGACTTTGTTTATGTCAATAAGAGCAGGAATGTTGTACATCTCTATAGGCACAACCAAAGAAAGAAATTAGTGTCTCTAGTTTCTCTGGCTCAGTTTGTGCAGTTCTGGGATTGTGTCCATCTTTTTTAGTGATCTTGAAAGGAGGGAGAGAAATCTGTAATTAAATCAATACATATGTAAACAAGCATCTGCCACAGAACCAGTTTTACTTCTTTGTTAAACATGTATTTCTATTGATGCATTATTTGTGACATATTCTTTGTATATAAGGGCGTCATTAAATCGGATTTGGGCTTGATTTAAGCAATTAAATGGGTCAAATTATTCTAAGCATTTGCAGGATTTTTTAAGCTGTTACGTTGGCTCTTGATACGTGTTCTTGAGGCTGTCTCGGCTGACAGCTACTTTGATGACTTATGATTATTCAAAAGTAGGTCTGGATAAATTATTCAGGTAATAACCAGTTTTTGAGTTTTCACTGATTGAATGTGGTTGGATGTGAAACTAAGAGCCCGTCTTGCAACCCTGCATTTAGATCTGGTTTGTTTCTGGACTTCTCTAAGGGCCCTTCGGAAGCAATGGCTTCAATCACCTCAATCTAATTCCTTGGTGGCTCTAAAATCAAGTAGCTCTATTTCCTTCATCTAGCATACAGGAGAAATACTGAGAGCCTGTAGTCTTTACGGCATGAAAGAAGATACTGTTATTGCCCATGCAGGAAATTAATCTGGTCTTGCATTTTTCCTGAATGCTCAGTGCTGCTGTGTAACTGGATATCCAGGGACAAAAGTGATCCATTATTTTTTGTTTGTTTTCAGAGCATGGACGTCCCTAAGCCTCTCTTCAAAAAAATTAGTGCATTCCTAGCTGAACTCTTTGGAAAAATAATAGTATTGATGATAGTGCTGTCTATGATCATTCATTCTGCAGTGACATTCCAGGGGGTGCTGGGCTTCTGTGTTCTGCTTGGGTGCTGCTGGTGTGTGGGTGGCAGGGTCAGAGGATGAGCATCTCCTCCTAACTTGGGAAGTCCACCTGTGTCAGCGTGGCTCAGTCAGGAAGGTTGCTTGATCTCATCCTGTTATATATGTATTTTTTCTGCAACAGGCTTTCAGATGTGTGCGTAGTCTTCCGCGTATTGGATCAAGTAAATGCTGCATCTCTCTTTGCTTTCCAGGGTTTTTCTCTTTATCTCCTGCCTTGTGTTACTTCCACCACTATGATGGAAGGAGAGTGAGAACAGTCAAAACAGCAAATCCAAACCTCTGGCTGCTTCTGCATATTCCAGCCCCTGGTAATTATCACTCTGTGTGCCTGAGGGTGTGCAATGTATTTGCACATGTGCCATCAAGTTTGCCTCTGGTTTGTGAGTGCACTCATGGTGCTGCTGGAGCTTGTGAGAGATACCTGGTGCAGCTCCTGGGTTACAGATGCCATGTTATGATGCTGTCATGGCAATACCAAGAGGCTTCATCAGGACAAGGCTCATCTGCTGTGAAGATGTTCAGAATGAAAAGATGCTTAGTGAACCCAAGGACTTTGACATTTGTTGTGCTCTGTTACTGCTGCAGTCTTCGAACAGTACATTGTCTGTATAAACAGCAAAAGACCCAAGAATAAGTAACAGTTTAGGTCAAGGATCACAAATAATAACTTTTTGCCTTTTGATAGAAGAGGAAGATATATGGTAAAGCCACCTGCAATGCCTGGTGGAAGAGGGATAATGCAAAGTTCATGCCTGCTGCAGGCACGGTGATTTGCATATGCCTTAGTCCTCAAAAGGTGACAGTAACAGACTGCAGACAGGCCAGATCTTCTCCCTAAGGTCCAGGCTCTGACAGCTACCATTGCTTCACAGGGAGCCACGCTGTGTCCCAGAGCTGCTGTCAAACAGTGTAGTGTGGGAAGTAAACTTTCCATCAGGTTTAGCTTGGAGAAGTGACACATTACTGCACTGCATCAGTAAAACTGGTGAATTATCAGGGCTAAGGAAATGAAAGCTTTAGAGCAGCTCGGCAAGGATCAGACAAGGTGTGGCAAGAAGTCTTTCTGTTGAAGTGTGTGTCCAAATTGTGGTGCTCCCAGCTCATGGATGCTGTTGGGGACAGCAGGAAGCACAGGTCTCTCCTAAATGCAGCTCTCTGGATGTAACCCCCAATGTAGGAAGTTACAAGCAAACTTTGATGTGCACAAGGTGGTTCCTTAATTTCCTTGGTTGTCAGCTACTCTTGGAGGTCAGCATTGCATCTTTGATCTTAATGTAGGATGGCTTTTACACCGGGTGTTTCCTGAGCTCCAGCTGGGCTAGGCTGGGCTGGAATTGTAATCCAGCCCTTGCTCCATGTGATGGTGCGTGCTGAGCATCATGCAACCCCATCTCACAACCCCTAATGTTGTGTGTGTGGACCAAAATCATTGGGCAATGTGCTGCCAATCCAGGGAAGAGCTCCTGCCTCCACCACACCCTGTGGGGACACAGAAATTCAGGAATTGTGTCTGGTCAGTTCTTCCTTGGCCTTAATCACATCCCAGAGCTGCGAGTGCTGGGGTTTGGTTACAATGTTACAGCTTACCAAGGCTGCACATTGGAGAGATGTATGAAACCCTCGAGAGCTCCTCATTAATTTTGTAGGTTAATATCCCCAGGACGGCTGTGGAATTTCAAGAGCATTTAATTTTCCATGCAGAGCTCTGGCCTTTTTCCTGCCTGAGGCAGGTAGGAAAATTCACCTATTGTGAATGACTCACTGGCACCTTGCCACCCAGCAGGAGCCACCACGCTGCAAAAGGTTGTAGTGGTGGCTGTTAGGGAAGAAATTTCCTCCTCATTCTGGGATGGAGCAGAAAGTGCCCATCCTATGAACACAGGTTATCCACAGGCTGGGAAGAGGACATGGCAGCGGAGGTTTCCAGGGAATATTGCTTCTCCTGTGCCATGCAAGAAGGGTTCCCACCTGTGTGAAGGGATTATAAATGGTGCTTCTTCCCAAGTCTGGAGAGGGGTATCTCAGGGTTTTTGTAAATCTGCTTACAGCAAGGAGTGATTATCCACTTCTTTGCTGTGTGATAGTGCCTTTCGCCATGACCGAAGAGAACCTGGTGTGGACATCAGTGGGGACAGTGTTTGGCAGCTCCTGAAATGGACTAAAAGGACATAGTTTGTCTCAGAGATGCCCATTGTCTGCTGTCAATCAGATCCGGCCTTTCCATATAGTTCTTTCCAGGCACCTTGGACCTCAGACTCTGTTCTCCTGGGAGATGCCTGTCCAGCCTCACCACACAGGGTGGAAAACTTGATTTACATCTTCTCCCTGCAATCTCAGGTATGTGAAAGAAGGTGATGTGAGAGCTCTGGGTTTGTACAAAACACTTTCAGGATTATTTGAAAACTGGGGCTCATTCTCAGAGACCTGAATCATGTGCTTCTACTCTCTAGGACAAGCTCAATGGGCTATTTTCTGGCTATTGCAGACCAAGAGGTCCTTTCTGCCTAAAGTCTTCTGAGGCTGCTTTAAGCAGCAGCCAGTTCTCAGAAAATGAACCTGGTAAAAATTAGAAGGAGATTGTATAATTACCTGGTTTTTTGGTTCATGATAGTTTTGTATGGGTGGGCACTGTGGTGTGAACCTACTTTCTATTCCATTGATTTTCTTGCCCTGCAAAACTTAAAAAACTCCACCTGAGTCCTCATTTCAAAGACCCCAACAACCACCACAGAGGCTGCATGCTCTGCTGTTATGAAGGGAATTCGGGGTAAATTTGCCTTTCTGCCCCAAATCCAGGCTGTGACTTAGAGACTCTGTCTGCATCATGTGTCTGTGCAACAGAGCTTCACAGCTGTGTGCTTGTGGCAGCACTAAGACTCAGCATTGCACTACATCATTAGTAGCTGCAGTGATTCAGCTCAGTTCTTGGAAAATTAGGGTGAATTCCTGGGTAAGGAAGCCAGGAAGGGCAGTGATGTTCCTCAGGAGCTGCATTGCAGAGTAGGAACTCAAGGGTAGCTCATGGGAGGCCTGGGACCTTGTGGTGGGTTGACCTTGGCTGCCAGATGCCCACCCAGCCACTCAGCAAGACAGTGGAAGAAGGTAAGATGAAAAACTTTGACATAAGGGCTTGGATATCACTCTGCAATTACCATCATGTCCAAAACAGACTCAGCTTGGGGGGAAAAAAGATTTTGCTTATCCTGCAGCCTGACTTTGAGATACAATCCACCCTGAAATTATATTGCTCTGCAGATTAGAGCAGGCATAATGATTTTTTTCTATATAGGCTGAATCTATTCGGCTGTTTATATCTCTGGATCTTTACCCTTCTCAGCAGCAGAGATGCCCCATTTCACCGGTGATGAAACTGAGATCAGGTGACTTATCTAAGGTATCATAAGCAACCAGACACAGGCAGCAAGAGAAAGTGAGTGTCCTGCCTTCCAGATCTCTCCATCTATATGCCCATATCCCAAAGGCAAACAGGATCCACATCCTGGTTCGCTCATGGCCTGCAAGGGGATGTAAGAAGGCTGATGCTGAGGGAACAGATCGGGATGTGCTCTAGGTTTGCTTTCCTTTCTATCCAACCACTGAACCTGGTTTCCGGTATGGTTCCCCAGATTACTGTCATAGAGATGACAACACAATACTTATGTGGGTAGCTTTTCTTGTGGCTCAGCAAAATGGTGATTGTTGCATGTTTGTCTTCCCCTCCCAGAACACTGGGGAGAAATGATCCTTTTTTCCCTGTCCTTCGGCTTAGTGCCAGTAGTGTTTTCCTTGAACAGGGTGTTTGGGGTTTTCCTGTCACTGTGTTTTGCAGCAAGTGGCCATTCCAGCATTCAAGCCTCTCTGACTGCATCACCCCTGTGTAATACTTCCCTCCAGGTGTGCAGGGGGTTTTAGGCCAAAGATTTTCCACAATAAGGTTGCTTTTCTGCTGAAAGGGAATTACAGCCTCTGGGGTTTGGTGACTCATTCAAGTGAGTGAGAAGAAAATTAATTTCTGGTTCTTCAACACTTCCACTTACCACACACAGCTGCCTCTGTGCTGCTTAGGCGTGAACTTAGATATGAGCTGACACTGTGCTGCCAGTGGTGTCCTTGTCCTTATGGCTGGGAGTCTTCCCAAATCTCTGCAGCCAAAGCTCCTTTGCTTTGCAGTGCTGGAAAGAGGAAGGTGCCGCAGTGTCCAGGATTTAGTCCATGAGGTACCTTCCCACACAGGCAGGGTGGTTTTCATAGCACCAGGGATCTTTCTTATGTCTTATTTCCTTTTAATTTCACTATTGAAGTGACACTGAGCTGATTGCGCTGCTCAGGTGTCTGTACTCAGCCCACAGTCAGGAGTTCCTACAAAAGGGGGGACATCCACTTCTGCCTGGGGGTTGTCTATGTTCCTTTGGCCATCAGCAGAACCATCTGAGTGAGGTCAGTGCTCAGCCCAAATCCAGGCTTTGCACCCACTCTGGTCATGGTGTCAGGGCTGACAGGCTGGCTTGGGGCTGTCACCCCCTCTTCCCCTCTGTGGCTGCCAGTGTTCGGGCTGAGCACATGCTGAGCCAGCCCTGCTCCCATGGACTGTGGGGAAAGCCATTGTGAACCTTGACAAGACACTCACCAATCATGAGGTGCTACCTCCTTGCAAAGGAAACCTGCACCTGAGTTCTCTTCAGACAGAGGAATTCCTGAAACATCAGTGCTTTATGGAAACTGGACTTACTCTTTTCTTTAAGCAGGTCTTGTCCCTGGCATGAGCACAAGGAACGTTTTCATGTCAGCAGGAGCTTTTGCAGCTTTACTTTGCTCTTCTCCCTGCAAAGCCCTTTGCTCTGCAGCGTGAACTGTGACCACATGCCTGGGGCACAGGGCAGGTGAGGCAGGATGTGTGCTTGATTGCAGGGCTTCACTGGCATCTCCTGTGGCATCACATCCCAGCATGGAGACCCTTCATTTTTAGCCACAATTTTCCAGGTGGCTGTGTGAGGAAGGGATGGAGGGATGGAGGGATGGTTGGGGCAGGGAGAGGAGCCAGAGGAATCAGTAGATGGCAGAGTTGTTCTCTGCTGTTCCTCTCACAGGTTCACAGGGATTTTATGGTGGATTTGCTACCAAGGTGATACCCCAAGACTGGAGGTATATATGGAGCCTGATCAAGGAGCAAGCTGGGGCTGGGGCTGGAGTTGGGGTGAGCATTCCCACCGTCGTTCCGCAGCTGCGGCAGGAGTGGAAGCATGCAGGGAAAGGGCTCCATGTGATGCCAACATGACCTGCTCAGAGCACCCTGGCTTACAGCTCTGAGGCAAAAGGTCTGTGTGACACCATTACAGCGTCTATACACATGTGGAAGGCAGCACTGCTCTGCCTTTGCATTGCTTTGCAAGAGATTCAAGGTTGGTTTTGCTGCCTCTGACCATGTGTGCAGTGTCTTGGCTGGGCTCCCAGACTGAGATGGCTGCATGTGACTTTCCACCTTAGCACAGATTCCTGCTGCCCCCGGTGCTGCCTTCTCCATGGGGTTAGTTTGTCCCAAGTAGGGGCTGAGGATTTCCTTCCCTAAGCTCTCAGGTCAAAGCAGTGCTCCTTGTCTGCCCCTCACACCTTTGGCTGCTCAGCCCGCCTGACTCATCTCCTGCCATTGACAGCAGTGCCACTCTCCCTTACTCACCTTGGGGCTGTGTGTGACCCCAATGGGATCCTAGTTATCCGGAGGTTGGAGCACAGCCCCCCAGGGGATCCAAAGATCGACGAGGAGAGAGGAGAAATGACGGCAAAGGCTGAGAGGGGATGAGTGAAGAGCCACTGGTGATTCCTGTAGTGGGGAAGAAAGCCCTGTGATGAGAGCCTTGTGGAGCTCGATGTGTGAAAGGTTTGGGAAAAGATGAGTTATTTGCATTAATATTGCCTTGGCAGAGGGATTGTGGTGTAATGCAGAAGGAAACTGGCAAAAGATTGAACTAGCGGCTGCCAAATCTGCCTTGGGAGATTGCTCATGTCTTGATAATTTCTAATCAGGATCCAGATGATTTGCTGCAGGATGTGTCGCTGTGCAGCCCCAGTGGGATAACCAGGCACGGCCAGCCCAGGGCTCAGCCATAGGGAGGGCTCACTGCAAACCTCCACCTATGGAGGGAGGAAAAGGAGAGAAAGGCTGAGCAGAACAGCAGCTGATTCAGGTTGTGTCTTACCCACTTCCCAGGACAGAACCTACACGAAATCCTTGGGGTCCCATCCATCACAGTGCTGCACATGGCATCTCCTCCTGGACTTCGGTCAAGAGCTGTGAAACCATCCATGGGGCACAGTGCCTTGATCCATTGGCATGTCCCACCCGGTGGCCAGGGATCATTGTGGGCTGATGGGAGCTGAGGTGGCTCTGCTGTGGCAAGGCTAGGTAGTGGCAAGGCTTGTTTGTGGAGCCCAGCAAGTTCTTGGGGCCAGCTGCAGTCGCGGCTGCCAGGGGCTAAGCCCCACAGTGGGGAGAGGAACGGCAGCATCCTCCCTCTCCTCCCGAGGCTTTTGTTTTGTTTGTGTGTCCCACACAGATGCTGAATACGCAGTCCCGTCTGCCTTTTTGTCCCGACGGGGCAGGCAGGGAGGAAGGAGAGATGCAAAGGTGATGCTAGGACCCTCCCCACCCCCCCATCGCGCCGCGCCGTGGGAGGCAGCGCTGGCACCGGCAGTCCTGTAGCCTCCCCGGGTTTTGCTTTCCCCCACTCCTCCCCTCTCCTTTCACAACATGAAAAGGCAGAGCCTCGCCGGGGCGTTTCACTGCGGTTTTGATGGGCGCAGGCCCCCGCAGCCCGTGCAGGGAGAGCAGCTTTCGGCACTTGACCGAAAGTGGGGGAAGGCACGGGATGTTCTGCTCCCTTCCGCCGTGACTCAGGCAAGAGGGGCTTGTTTGGCAGGGCCGGGGCCGTGGGCCTCCCCATACTGGGCTCTATTTTTAGGAAGTTGGGAGAAGTAGGTGCAGCCTTCACAGCAAGAAGTTTCTAGTGCCATTTGTGGTTTCGCAGCTTCAGCAAAGCTCAGCATCACCAGTTTCGAGGCCAGGTACTCTCTGTGGCTCAGCATAGCAAGGGGGCATTGTCACCCAGATGTGGCATGAAAGCCACATGCCCTTCGGGGCCCTCCATCCTCTGCGGGGTCACTGGGGCTTGTTTCTTTGCTGTTCCCTGCTCTCCGCCCACCTCAGTCCCCTGGGGAAAAGGCTGGCTTGGGGTGCAACCGTGGGTTGTACAGAAGGACAGGGAGGTGAGAGGGTGAGAAGGGGAGGGGGCACAGGGGACAGTGACCCTTGGAACAGGGTTGCTCAGAGGGACAGCAGCATCCCAGTGCTACCCCCTGTTGCTCTTTTTCTATTGTTCTTTGCTGCTCTGGAGGGTGGCAGAGAAGATGTCTGAAGGGGCAGATGTCCCCTCACATCTGCAGGGAAAATGCAGTGGAGATTACACTGTACATCTGATCTGATCTACCTGCTGGGACCACCTGTGTTCATGTATGCTGGAGCTTGGAACTTTTGCTGATCTCTACGTGGGTGTCTCCATGGCTGAGGACCATGGTGAGCGATGGAGCTGCAGCCTGCCATTGCCACCACGGTGGCTACAACCAGCATATTCTGCTCTTCTCTTCCACAGGGGGGATGGGACTTTCACAAGCATTGACACGTTTGTCTCTCCCTGAAACTGCTTCTTGTTGCTCTGGACTCCAGGAATTTTCTCTTATTCATACTGAGGTAGATAATGAACAGAAACTGCAATGCAACCTTTCCTTCTCCGGATGCTGGTGATGTTTTCTGTGGTATTCTGGCTATTTCTGTTCCCTCTTCCTCTCCGATGACAGGGTTGTCCTGGAGACATGAGAGCTCAGAGGATACAGGAGAGTGAAAAATCTAAAGAAGTGACAAAGTAAATGGCGGAAAAGTTCAAATTTCCCTTCTGCCTCTGGCCCTGGGCTGAAGGGACTTAATTTAGGTTTCTCTCATAGGTTCCTTTCTGAATCCCTCCCACAGCATTGCAGGCAAACTCCTTTTCTGACTCAGAATAAAATCTTCTTTTCGGGTGCATTGTTCTTAGCACTGCACAACACGCAGCTTTTGTAAATTGTAAAGAGCGTGTGGGGCAAGCAGCACATTTTAAAAAGCTAGTCAAGAAACCACAGCGGGCACCCAAAAAACCCCAAAAAATCACTCTCTTCTCAGCAGCTTTCACCTTACTGCCTTCAGAAATGCTTCCAGCCTTTGACAGATCACAGGGGCAGGCAACCGGATATTTTCTCAGTAAACAAAACTCAGAGACCTGAGTACAAATGGAGACAATTTGCTGATCAGCGGAAATACCACAACTAGGGCAATAGGAATGCAAGCAGTGGACCACATTTTCCCATTGTCTCACCCAGAGGTTATCTGGCTGGAGGAACTGTGCCAGTTTGGGTTCACAAGTGGGTGGGCATGGTTACATTCAGAGAGTTTGATGGGATGTGGAAGAAAACCCTGTTGGTTTCTTGGTGATGGGCTCGTCACCAGGTGAAGATGTGACTTCATCTTCCCTGGGATTATCCCATGAAGGCAGACTCTTCCTTCTGGTGTTGGGTCCTCTCTTCCTTGCCCATCAACACTCTGGATCATGCCCCACTTTCCCCAAGACTGTGTTCCCCACTCTGCTACACTCCCCCATGTTCCTACAGCAGCCAAACAACGAGGGATATGCATCCCCCCCATCCCTACTATCCATGTGAGGTGGCAACAGAGCATGTCCCAAGGGGCCAATGACTCCACACACCCTGCAGCAGGTCCCTGGGTAGCCTGGCTCTGAACAGCAGTGGTGCTAGAACAGCTCACTGGGGCTCTGCCTGCCACAGGGCTTGGTCAGCACCTCCTGTCTGATCCAACACTCCTGGCAGAGCAGCCATGGTGGTCCAGCTTGAGCCAGAGAAGCCTCAGGACCAGGCGCTGCAGGGTGGACAGCTCCTGAGGGTTGCTCCCCGCCAGCTGCAGCAGCAAGGGGCTGTATTGCTGGTGTGGAGCAATAGTTTCCTGAAGAGGAGCTGTCACTGATGAACCTCTGCCAGGATCCCCACTGTCATATTTTCCGCCTGGTTTCTCCTATCAGGGTGCATCCAGGAAGCAACTCAGTTTCCTGGTTTGCAGCAAAAGCTGGCTGACCGGTGATGTTTTGTGCTGGGTACCCAAAACTGGAGCCTTTCCCCATCCTCCTCGCCAAACCTGTCAGCCCATCCAAGGCTCCAGCCTCCCATCAAGGTGCATGCAATGGGACCAGCGACATGCTTGGGCTTTTCAACATTTCCTACAGGTTCTTCTCATTTCAGTGCAGCCAGTGGTTATACAGAAATGTCTTTGGAAAGGTTTTGTCCACTGGAGAAAGCCAGGGCTCAGGAATAGCTGTGCAAAAACTCTCTGCAGCACTCAGCACTGTGGTTTCACACATTATTGGCTGTCTCTGCCCCAACACATTCAGGAACAGTATTAAATGATGACTTGTCATGTCATTTAGTTTCACATGTAGTGACTTCCCCCAGATGTGTTAAATTTAGAGGAAACTCTGAAGAGCCCTGGAAAACGCTGGTGAGTGTGATGGGGCTAAGGCATAGCAGGAGGACTCTGGGGAGCTGGTGCTGCTCCCCACTGTGGCCTCGTGGCCCTCAGTTGTCTGGGGTGTTATTGGGAATTTTCAGATGGCTTTCTGCCTGTGGCAAACTTGCCATGGTAGGGACGGTGTGCAGGAGCTTGATGTCAGACCAGATGCCTGAGAGGAGGCCAGTCTTGGCCTTTCCCATGCTTACGGCAATTTTAAGACAAAAAGAAATAAAATAAGGCACTTGGCAGTGGCCCCAGGCTGTGTGCAGGCTTGGTCCTCTGCACAGCAGAGCCACAAGCCTGAGGGACCAAGTCCAAAGCTCAGTGATGTTGAGGAGACCACCTTTGTGGACAGAACTAGCGTATCCGCCAGCACTGTTTGGGTCACTTTGCTGCCGCTGGAAGGATGCTCCTGAGGAGACTGGAAAGCCCTGGTGAGCTGAGCAGCAAGGCAGCCCTTGGATGGTCACAGTGTGTGGGCAGCCCTCTGAGTACAGGCACTCAGGGGCAGGGACTCCATCAGCTACTCGCTTCTCTAGAAGGCAAAGGAGGGGCTGACCTCAGAGCTGGCAGCCTCTTCCTGAAGGATGAGCCCTACCCCTCACTGCAGAGGTGTGACAGTCCTGGCAAGCTGAAGGATTACATGACTCCAAAGCACCAGCCGGGCCCTCAGCCCCGAGCTGTCCTCTGCCCTGTTACTCAATTGCTGCCCACAAAGACCCTGGAGCCATCCCACACTTGTGATAAGGATGTTATATTTAGGAGCACAGTGACCTGCTAAGGTCAAACCCTGATTCAGTTGCAGAGGTGTTTGTGCTTTGTTATCAGCATTTGCATTTGCAGCTCACAGCACCTTAACCACACAGGGCAGGATGCGGGAGAGAGGGCAGATAGCAAAAGCAGATGCTGGACTCCATCATGCAACGCTCTAAGCAGCCCCAAAACGCACTGTGTACCCTCCTCTCCTGGGGCTGCTGGTGAGCAGCACCTGATCAGCACCCCCCCTGCCTTGGCAGAATCCAACCCTATATTGGCTGTGTGCACATCTGATAAGAACATCTCTAGCACACCACTTTCAAAACAACTCTACATGATGGTTGATAAAGCCTTCAAACCAGCACCCCAGCCCTCCTCAGTACATCCTTGCAGCCCTCCTCCTCTGCATCCCAGCAAAACCCCAAATTTATTCTTTTTACATGGAGAATAAGAGGTCTGTCCCCTGCTGCAAGCAATGAGGACCCCCTGGTATTTACCGTATGTTATTTTAGCGGTGTTACATGTACTCATTAATGTCGAATTCCTGAAGAGCTAGGGGGCAGGACCTCACCTCCCTACAGCCAGCTCGAGAGGGGTCAAGGTGTAGAGGGGACATGGGTTTCTCAAAGTCGCATGGCAGTGATGCTGGGAGGTCAGAAGCTGGCAGGAGTATCTGGCATTCCCAACAGGGTGAGCACCTCACTAGGACATCAGGAAAGCTGCTTAAAACTTGTCTCTGCAAACTGATGGCCAAGCACCAAGCCCAAAGTCCCACTGTCTGCTGAGGAGCATGAAAGCTGTGCTCACACCAGGGTCACAGTGTCTGCACAGATGGTCCTTTCTCCCAGATCATGCAGCCTACCCAGGCAGAGACATCACCCATGGGGAGCACAAAGGAAGGCAGAAACCAGCACAACCCACCTGCCTCAGCCAAGGATCTTCACTGCAGAAATCATCCTTCCCTTAGAGAAAATGAAGAGCAAAAAGCCATTCTTCCCCTTTTGAGAAACAACCAAATTTCTGAGTGCTTCCCAGCCCCTGGCAGCCCACAGTACTGCTCAGCAGCTCTGTACCTGTATTCAGTCTTCATTTCTTTTAAGACAACTTGCCACAAAACTTTCATCCACAGCAGTAAAAAACCCCACCAGGGAATATTTTGGAGTGATTCAAGGGCAAATATGAATATACGAAATAAGAACCTCTCTCTGTTTCTGGTAGAACAGTAGGAAAAAGCATGGAAGTGCAACAGAGAAGAAAGTCTAAGCAACTTTTTGTTGTTGTTGTTGCAGGAGATGGTAGTGAACAAACCTACCCACTACGAAGAGCTTTTTCCAGGAAGTGTAGGTTGCTGTACCCTGTATCCCCTGAGCAGCAGGCGCTCGCACACAGTTCTCATGCTACTTGCAAGCAGCACATTTGGAGGAGCCCCAGCAACGTGCACGGAGGATGAACGAATCCTATGGCCCTGAGGCACCCCGTCCCATCAGCAGCACATCTCCTGGCATCATGAAAATATTCATGGGCTTCCTCACTGTATTTATTGTAGCACAGACCATTGGGACCGTGCTCTTCTGTTTGTATCTTCACATGAAGATGGATAAGGTAAGCGGAGAGAGAAGGTTGTCTCTGTCTCTGCTGGATTGCTGGCATGGTTTGACTTCAGCTCTGGTGAGATCTGCTTACCAAGAGGATGAACACAGTGGAAGTTGGTGCTGACCACTGGATGGAGGCAGCAGTATAATTTATCACACCCGTGTTCTCATTTCTGCTTTAATTTGCCACAGAGATATATGCAGGAGATCTCTTCCACTTGCTAATAAAAAGAGAATGACCAATCGAGAAGAGACATTAAGAGCAAACCTGGTAGCGGATGGCCAGTCTGAGGACAAGAGGGTGTGGTTTAGACATGCACTGGCTGTTTTAGGCTTGGTGGTGGTTTTTTTCTGATTTTATAGCACTTATTAGCATTGTGACACTGAGAGGATGAAAGGTCCAGAAATGATTTTTTTTTAGTGTTTCAATGATTTTGCCAACATCTCACTTCAATTTAGGGTAGAAAAGACTGGACCTTAGTATTTTCTCAGTTTTTGAAGGTACACAGTACCAGTGATCCTGTCCCATACTTGGGACAATATTTACCAAAAAGTTGAAGTCTGAAAAGCTGTTTTTGAGGTTGGTATGGCTGCAGCTGCACTGCATGATGCCTAAAATCACCAATCTAAAGCTACTTTCCTTCAAGCCAGAAATGACTGCCAGCTAAAGAAATATGTGTTTAAAACCCAGAATGAGTTTTTCTTACCGGATACACTGATAAGGTGGATGTTACTGATTTTTAAATGTGTTGTCTCAACTTAAATTGAAATGTAAGTGTGTGGTTTCTGATCTACAAGGGTGGAGAGCAATCTTGAGCTAGGGGGGCTTTAATATCAGGGGGTCGGAAGGGGACTTTGCTGCATGGAGGTTGCAGCCTGTGGTGAAGGAGTGTGTAGAGGGTCTCCAGCAGAGGGAAATGTGACTGCAGGGGGACATGGCTGAGGATCAGAGGCAGCTGAAATGCAGTCACAGGTGGCAAGAGGATTTCAGTTGCCTTCAGAGCTTGTGGGAGGGCTTTGAATCTGACCTTCCAAATCCTAGTGGTGCCTGTGCCGAGCTCTCTGCCTGGCTGTGTGTCCTCAGGTCCAGCTGCACTTTCTCTTTACCATTTAACTGAATGATAGGTTTTTACAAGGAACAAAAAACCAACAAAAAACCAAACAGGTGTAAATTTAAAAATCAGTATTTGGACGCATTTAATTATTTTCTTACTGGCTTTCTGATTTTTTTTTTTAGTCTGAAAATCTTGGCACAATTCAGCCCCGACCCACATGTTGTTTTGTTTTGTTGACAACGCTTTTAGTCAATAAATGAGTAGAAAAAATTTAAAGCCCATCTGTGTGGACAGGGCAGTGTGGGGGGGAGGGGGGGGGGGGGGGGGGGGGGCTGAGTGAGCGTCCCAGCTGCCTGCTGGGGCCACTGGGGAAGGAGCTGCAAACTCCAAACCCCTGAGCCACCCACTGGCCTTTAGGAAAAGTCAGAGATGGACATTTAAATTAATTATCAAGGTGATAGAAAATAGATCCTGAGCAATCCTCCTCTCACCTAGCAATCTCTCCTACCATTGTCAGTCAGGGTGAGCTCCATGGGTTCAATTCCCAGTGGATGAGGGCACAGATGCTGTGCTGGGTGTCTAGTGGGAGCTCTTGCTGCCCACAGGTTGTCTGCCCAGCTCATCCCAGTGCTGAACATCTGACTCTGAGCTTCCCAGGCTGGATTTATCGCTGGCAGGAATGCAGCATGGCTCTGCTGCCAGCTGTTGCAGGTTTCCTACTAACATCCCATTGACACTCCCTCCTCTCCCCTGTCGGCAGATGGAAGAGGTGTTGAGCTTAAATGAAGATTACATCTTCCTGAAGAAAGTACAGAAATGTCAGATAGCAGAAGGTCAGAAGTCGACATTATTGGACTGCGAAAAGATTTTAAAGGGCTTCCAGAACATCCAGTGCAAGGTATGTGCTGTTGGATGGATAAAGATCCTGCTGAAGAGGGAGAGGGGTTCCCAGTCACGCACAGAGCTTCACTCCAAACCTTTTTTTAAAACCATGGGTGCCCTTTACTTTAGGGCTGTGTAGCACATGCCCTTTTTTATACTGTATTTTTTTTTACACTATATTGATATCATTGAAAAATCTCATTGACTTTTTCCTAAAATGTTCTTGATCAGAGCACATCCAGCTGCAACATGCCGTGGTATTTTTGGGGCTTGTGGTGGGAGGGATGGAGCTGCAGCCACCTTGGCTCTGCTCCCTGATTCCAGTCTGAAAAACATTGATTTTCTGCTGTCTGGCGCCTTGCTCCAATCCTGTGTTGGGCGGCTGTGAGAATGCTCGTGGCCACCTGCCACTGGGAACACTTTTCTGCCCACTTGCCCGGGTGTCAATGACAGTGCAAGGCTCAGGCCAGGAAACAGAGCTCCTGGCAACCAGTGAGGAAGAGCATGAGGGTGCTGTGCAAATTGCCACCCCATGGACTCAGGGATGACATCTCTAGTTGGAGCAACGGCTCCTCACATTTGGGTGCAGAAGATCCAATTTGCATTGCAATGTCCTCCTGGAGTGGCTGAGGGATGCCAAGTCAGGGATGAGGTCCTCTCATCCTGCTCAGCCCTGAATTCACTGCTTAAGAGTGCCTGCGCTGGCCAGAGCAGACAGAAGAGGAACATTTCTTCCTCATTGTCACTGCCTGATGACAACAAATGCCTCAGCTAAACCTGCCTCAGCTAAACCTTCAGATTTGCAACAGTACCCAACAGACCACCTAAAATTAAGTCTGAAGTAGGCCATATTCAGCTGTCCTGAAAATCCCAACTGCAGGGCAGGGATGTGCATTGGCAGCACTTGCAGCATGGCTCTCCCACATGAAAAGGAGATTTTTTTTGTTTGTTTATCTTATTGTTTTCAATAAACTTTACCCAATTCATTTCAATTGAATAAAACCTAAGACCATAAACCCTACAAACTCCCTGCTGCAAAGCCCGTGGTCATTTGTGAAGCTGGGGAAGGTACTAGAGGGGCTCTCTGGTTTCAGGTACCCTCTGTCAAGAGCTGACAGGGCTGTTAGAGCCAAATATCACCAAACCTAGCAGTGACCAGACCATCTTTTATATAGAAACTTTCAAAATCATTGATTTTGAAAAAAAAACCCATATATTTTTGCTGTTGTTACAGGACGGACCCCTCAAGGAGCAGCCCAAGTTTGAAATGCAGAGAGGTGAGTTTCCTGGTGTAACCAGTGCACTCATGGCTTGCTGGGGAAGGAGGAGTTCCATGGCCTGGGAAGGGGTTTCCTTCAACAGCCCGTGAGTGTCTCAGGGCATGGTGTGGAGGCAGAGGATGGATTGGGGTTTGGAGCATCCCCATGGGCGTAGGACTTAAGCTCGGTGTGGGCTGGCAGAGGGGAACACTGGGCATGCCTGTCTCCCCAGCGCAGGCGGTTCTGGGTGCCGCAATGTGTGAAGTTGTTGAAATCGAACCCAAAATGAAATCTGTGGTCTTTTTACATCTCAGGTCCTGAGCACCATGAGCATCCCCGTTTGATGCACAAGAATGAGACGCCTGTGGCAGGTGAGGTGTGGGCACATCCAGTTCCTGTTCCAATGGCGGGCAAGGTGTCACCATCTCCTCCGCAGGCTTTATCTATCAGAGGCTTCACCTCAGAGGCACCTGCAGGTCTTT
The DNA here is from genome assembly GCA_013397845.1 of Melanocharis versteri. Taxonomy (NCBI): domain Eukaryota; kingdom Metazoa; phylum Chordata; class Aves; order Passeriformes; family Melanocharitidae; genus Melanocharis; species Melanocharis versteri. The sequence continues at coordinate 398,697 of VZTG01000561.1, read as the reverse complement.
GCTGAGTAGGGGCCACATCCTGCCTCAGTCAGGGCTGGGTGTGGAATCTGGAGATGGTGTCTTGGCCCGTAGAGAAACATTAAGGGCGGGAGGTGCTGCAGTCCCTGCAGAGGAGCGCTGGGGAAACAGTGGGTGCCAAGGCATCAATAACACTGGCCTTTCTAAATTGCAGCAGAGAAGAGGGAGCCAATTGCAGTTCACCTGGCAGGTCAGGAGAGCAACAAGGCAGGCTCAGGTAAGACAGACTCACTCAGTCCTACCTCAACCAAGGACCCAGAGGGACACAGCAGTGGGCATTCCCAATCCTGCCCTGTGGCTCTCTAAGGGCAGGGACAGGGACAGAACAACTCCAGCATGAAAGTGTGCCCCCAGAACACAGCAAACCTCCCAGTGGTCCCATCTCCACATGCACCTGTGCCATGTGGGATTTGCATGTTCCAGCTGTCCTCAGTAGCCCTATATGTGCCTTCCTAGAAATGCACCACAAGGACTTAATCTTTCCAGGGTTTTCTTTATGAGTGGAAAATTTTTATCTTTGTATTTAAGGAAAACAACCTTCCACTTTTCTTTTGATCTTAAAATGGACGTTTTTGATCTCCTGGCCATGTCTTTCTGGGGTGGATGCTGCAGGAGGGCTCTGGTCGCATTTGCATCTGCTGATTTAATCCTCTTCTCACCCACAGTGGTCCTGGGTAGCAACATGGGCTGGCTGAGGGCTTTACAGTGGCAGCATAGATGGCTCCAAACTGATTTAGTCAAGTTGTAATTATTCACAGCCATGGCCTCATTAGGTTTGAGAGATATACCCAAGTCCTTTCGCATTTCTGCATCCCACTCTATTGACCGTGGTTGCTCTCGCTGCTCTGTTCCCTGGTGTAGCCTTAGCTGAGGGACTTCCCACAGCAGCAAGGATTACCAAAGTGAGTATGAGCTTGCAAGGTCAGTCACTCCATCAGGCAAGGATTTCACAATCTGAGCACTTCTGATTTAATTCTGGAGTAACTGACAGTAATTGGCAACTGCTCTTTCCATCTCTGACGCAGCATTTCACCCAGAGCTCAGTCTACCTGTGGAAAGCTTAGTGTTAGATAAGATCAAAGAGGTGAGAAACTCACTGCATTTCAAAACTCACTGCTCAAGCACTTGTTGAGCCTATAAAGCAGAGTCCAGAGAGCAGCGGTTGCCTGGAGCTCAGCTCTGTGTGGGGAAATGTCCCTGTGGGATGCTTGGTCAGGGCCCATGGGCTGTGTGGCTCCCCCAGGACTACCTATGGCACACTGTCTCTGGGCTGCAGCAGTCGAACCCATTATTCCCCTTGGAGCCAAGTTGCTCCCCCTGGCTGCTCTTCCAGGTGTCTCTCTAGTCTGGGGAAGACAGAGGTCCAAATTCCAGAGGTCGTAGCTGAGCTCAGCCCCTACAGCCATGGCTTCCAGGTCTCTGTACAGGCTTATCTGCACCAACTACATGAGCTACTCTGATGACACCAAAAGTGTCCCAAAATCCATGGCAGCACCTGATCTGTATGAGCTGTGGTCCTGGCAATGGGAAGCAGCACTCATTGTGCTAAGCCCTTGCAGCTCTGCATCCGGGCAGGGATACCAATTGTGCAATGTTAATTTTTGTACTTCCTTGGTAAAGTCTCGCCATCTCCAGGGGCCAAGAGGAGGAAGGACTCTGGAGGAAAGGCAGCCCCCAACTGGGAAAAACTGGGATGGGTGGCTCTGAAGAGCAGAGTTGCAGCATATTTTGGTAGTGCTCTGAGGGCTTGGACGGTGTTCCACTGAAGTCCATGGAGGCAGAAAATGAAAGTAACACAGCATTTGGCCTGTTGTGGTAAACACAGGCAATCCTCCTCCCTAAGCATTTCCACTTGGCTGGATGAAGGAAGCTAAATGTTCCTCCACTCACGTATCGATTCAAGGGTGACAAAGCCAGTGATCAGCAACATGGGCTAAACCTGCTCTGATCTTGGGGAAGGGGTCCCTGCTCCCCTGGGCTGGGGACAGTGTCCTGGGCTGGGTACCCCACTAAAACTGCACCCTGCAGACAGATAGAGGCTTTGAGGCCAGATGTCTGTGGGTGTCTCCCCACATCAGCCTGCAAAACTGGAAGTCTCATTCTCTGAGCTCACCTGCCATGCTCTCTCCCTACAGTGCTGGAGTGGAAGGAGACCATGTATGGCCCCACGAACAGCTTGATATCCAACAAAGAGGGGAAACTGAAGGTGGAGGAAGCAGGGCTCTACTACATCTACTCCCAAGTCAGCTTTTGCACCACGGAAGTGTCTTTGGCACCCTTCACCCTCTACATTTATTTGCATATCCCCAAGGAAGAGGACCGGCTCTTGCTGAAGGGACAGAACACCCAGAGCACCTTGAAGTCCCTCTGTGAACTCCAGTCCATCCGGGTGGGAGGTGTCTTCAACCTCCGGGAAAATGACATGGTCTTTGTCAATGTGACAGACTCCACAAAAGTGAAGTACCGCCATGGCAACACCTACTTTGGCATCTTCAAGCTGTAGTGAGAAAAGGGCTGTCTGAGCTGGGAATCCAGCCCAGCTTTCTTGAGCAAAGTGCCTTTCCCTGTTTCCCTTATTTATGTTCCTCTGCCTCTCTGTTTTTCTTGTTTCTTAATTTGTATATTTTGTTATTTATTAATGAGGGCCAAGGGTCCCTGAGAACACAAATGGAACAAAGTTTGAAACTGTTATTGTTTGCTCTCAGATTTTTTTCTTTTGCAGCCAGTGATTTGGTGCGTGCTGGCGTTGTGTGTCTGGGTCCACCACACCCCACATTCCTGGCAGGGTTGATGTCCCTGTTATGTCACAAGAGCTTTGTTTACTGAACTCTACCATTGATGTTTCTTTCCTAGAAACGTAGGATGGCTCAGGGCACTTCAGCCAAGCTGTGTTCATACGTGTCTCCAGCACCAATCTGCTTACAAACATCAACGGAAAAACATAAAAAGGCTTAGGAACATCTCCTCTAAAGGAGTCAGTAAGCCCAGTACTGTCTTTACGTGGTAGCTGCTGGTGAGGCAATGTTGCCATCCCAACTGTCTGCTGTGTCTGGAGAACCCCCTTTTTTCCATCCATGCCTGTCCGTGAAACTCAACCAACTTCCTCAGGGTGGCGCTGCCTTGGCTGGGTTCATACTTGGTGATGATTGCTCCGCACCAGAGGGGTGATTGGTGGCCGAGGGAGGACTGCAAATTTCAAGGCAGAGAGAGGGTAGGGCACCAGTGGTAGTCTGCCCTTGGGGACCTGAATCTGCTCACCAGACTGTCCTCCCGCCCCTGCAGGCAGAGGAACCTTTGCCTGTGGACTGTTTCACTCCTCTGTGGAAGGGGCACTGGGCACCACCACCAAAATTGGAACTGCATCTTCTCCTGAGACCCCTCCTGCCCAAGGAGGAGGACCGGGAAAGCATGGGGGTGGCAGGGCCACCTGCTTCTTCTCTCCAAGGCACATGTGCAGAGCATCTTCTGGTTGTCCTCAGTGAGGATGTGTCCCCAGTGGCACGTTTCCTGGAGCTCCAGGAGAGCAGGACTGTGCAGATGGGCAGGATCCCTCTTGGGCAGGGGGTACCTGGGTGACACTGTACACTAGGGTCTTCCCAACCCTATTCCCTAGCTTTGCCTGCAGGGAAGGTGAGCAGGGCACAAGGATGTTTATGCAGCATTTTAAAAAACATTTGAAGATGACACATGTGACAAGCCTGGGGTTTTTGGTTATACAGGTCACACTTAGAGTGCCAAAGTTTGGAAATAATCCTGGAAGCCAACAGGTTTGCAAACAGAAGAGCATCCAGATTTGGGCAGTCTTTAGGCTTTGTTGTGCTGGAGGCTGCAGGTCTAGTCCTAACATGATGCCCAAATGGCACCACTGGTCGGACAGAAGGGGCATTCTTTGCACAGCTCATTGCAGGGCTGGGTGCCGAACACAGCCCCCTCCAAAGTCAATAGAGCTCAGGGACTGTCTGATTTCACTATAATTTAATAATTATTTTTTGGCTGTTCTCCAAAACTGCCTAATGTTTCTAGGGGATGGACCGCTCTTGTCTGACATCTTGTATAAAGACTATTTATTTAACTTAAACCCATCTTATATTTGTAACCAGAGAGACTGAGTGCTGGAGGACTGTGCATGGCTGTAGCTGTGTTTTGCAGCATAATTCAGTGTTCCTGGTTCCCCCTTCCACAGTGTGGGGTTTCTTCCACTGATCACCCCACAATTAATACAATTTATGAATTAAGACATAGGTGGCTTTGTATGTTTTGAACACCACTCTCCCTTCCCAGACCCAGGCTGAGATTTCACAGGGTCCTGCTTGGGGTCTGGAGACCAGGAGGGCAGTGGGGTGGCACGGGGGTCACACTGGGGACAGCCAGTCCCAGAAGCCTCGAGGCACAGCCATTCCACCATGCTCCTTGGGGCATGTTGAGATGCCCGGACCAGGCAGCACTAGGGACATTTTGGCAGGAGAAGGAAGCAGAGAGCCCCTGTCCTGGAAGGGCAGTGAGGCACTGAGGCTGAAGCCCCCAGCACAGCTGTGAAACAGAGGGGCAGGGACTAGTTTTAGGGCTATTTAGGACACCTGACTGAAAGAAGATTATTCCTGCCTGTCCTAAGGTCATGGAGCCTGCAGGGATGTCTCTGCTTTGGAGCAGAGGGATGGATGCTGCCCATGCTGCGTATGGGGCTGGGCAGCTGCTGCCTCCCACGGTGCCCTGCAGCGGTGTGGGTCTGACCACATCCTCGCTGCTGCTGAAACAAAGCCAGCCCTATGGGCCAGGCTCCTGGAGGCAGTGCCGGGCTGCCTGAAGAACCACAAACCTCCACAGGGGAGGTGGAGGTGCTCGGTCATGGTGGGAGCGTGGGTGGAAGCTACAGGAGAAACCAAAGATGGTGCAAACTGGCATGGTCTGAGACAGAGGGAGAAGCTTGGAGCAAGTGGATGGGGAGGAGAGAGGTGTGAGGAGCGTGTGTGTGGTCAAAAACCTGCAGGAGTGGAAAACCTGCTCATCACAGGCAAGGAGAAACTGTGATCAGTGCACACTTTGAAGCCTCCAGCCCCCAGCTTCAGCGGCCACGAGCACCTGCCAGAGATCTTGGGCTCAGCTGTGAGCCCCAGCCCAAATCACTGAGCAGGGATCTAGGAGCAGCATATTGCATGGCTGAAGAAAACAATTAAAGAGGGGAGGAGAAAAACAGTCATAAAACAAGTCCATAAATTCTGCAGCAAGGGCAGCAGATGCCAACTGTCACCACCCCTGCCTGTGGGCTGCCTGACCAACCCCATCCCCTGCCCACACCACTGCCTTTCTCAGGGCTTTTGTTTCTTGCCTCTGTTTCTTGACTTGCCAAAAATAGCCCGTGGGATTCAGATGTGAGGTAGCATGTGGGAGGGGACGAGATGCAATTGCTGCCATCCAGCTGTGTCGTTCTCCCCCAGCCCTGCCTGTTGCCGTAGCTGGCACCGTTTCCTCTCCCCATGGAAAGTTTAAAGGTCGTCAATACATTGATTTTTCCCTTGACGTGAGGCCTCTATGCCAGTCCTCAGGCTGTGGATTTTACAGTTTCCAAACTGATTTTTGTTCTTCCTAAGTTAAGAAGGGGCTGAGAGGTTGAGGAGTTTGCAGGGCACCTCAGCAGGACTGGCACAAGGGATCATGGATGAGCAGTGGAAGGAACAAGCAGCAGCATGGTCATCTGCTGGGAGAGGTGTTTGCATGGCTCGATGCACACCGAGCTCACTTAAAAAAAAAATATTAAAATTATAATATATTGTATGGGGTTATATATATATAGGTAGGATGGGGCTTGGAGCAACCTGGTGTAAATATATATATATGTGCATACATAAATATACATATATATATATACACACCAGGTTGCTCCAAGCCCCATCCAACCTGGCCTGGAACCCTTGCAGGGATGGGGCAGCCACAGCTTCTCTGGGCAACCTGTGCCAGGGCCTCACCACCCCCACAGGGAAGAATTTCTTTCTAATATCCCATCTAACCCTGCCCTCTGGCAGTTTTGGACTCCAGTGTTTTTCCATGATGCACCCAAGGCTAGTGTTTCTTTGTTCTCTTGTTCTTTTTCTCACTCTGAGGCCTGTGTTTGGGGAGGGAAAGCAGGGTCCAGCCCTCCTGCCCTCGATCCTCCACTTTTGCTGTGGGCTGAGACCGTGGCATGTCTCTACTAAAGAGTTAAAAAACCCCCAGTAGGAGACATCTTGTCCAAGTGGTGGTAGACCAAAGGAAATCCTGTCACCACACCTAATTGCCAGAAAAAAACACACACTGACTAAAAAAACTAAAATCTCAAACAGGCAGGAAGTCACTTATCTACAGCCACTTCCTGGTGCAACAGAGCAGCCTGTTCTCCATAAAGCATCCTTGTGAACAGGGCACATGTGGGGCTTGAGGGATGGAAATGCATCTCCTGCCCTGGGACCAGGTGCCCTTGGACTGCTGCAGGTCTGGGTGATGGTGGGAGCAACAGCTCAAGTGTCAGCATCACCTTTCACACGAGTATTTCCACCAGTAAGTCAGAGAGGGATGATGCTGCCATGGCATTTTGAGGAAATCAGTGATGCCCAGAGCAAGCACTGGCATTGCTTTCATGGCGGAAACACAGGAAGCAGCTCCAAGTTCTAAGAAGCGACTTTTATCCTTCTTTATTTGTTGAAAATGTCAATTAAAAAACTGTTCAAAATAAAAACATGTTAGAAAAGTTGAACTTGCATAAGTAGTTACAGTAAATAAACCTACATGACAAAGATACACTGGAAGGCAGCTGACACAACATCCATCTAAAGACAGACTCACTGGAACCTATTTACAAAGCACTGTAAACAAAGTAAATATGGAAACATTGCTGTCCATCTGGCATGGCTTCTTTTCCTTTTTATTTTATTTTCTTGTCTTTTTTTTGGCTTCTAGCTCTTGACAAACGCTTGATCCAAAAAGTCCCAGTGTGCCCTCCATCACATTACATCTAACAAACATGCATACGTACATAGCACGGGTTTCAACTGAGCCTGGGGGCAGCGAGGACACATTTCCACCCTCTCCCTGGAGTGTCAGTGGCCCTCAGTTTGTTCTGCATGTCAGCAGCCTAGTCCCTAGCCCAGCTTGGGGCGGGCAGCAGGGCCAGGCAGTACCAAGGGGTCTGGGCATGACCTCCGCGAGCAGCAGTAATTGCAGCAAAAGTCCTGCTCCTGGAGAACAATTCACAATCACAGCTGCACAGTGGTTTAGACTGCTGACCAAACCACTCAACTGTGTGCCCAGGCAGGGATGTGGGGAGCTGCCATCCAGCTGGGATGCTCTGGGGATGGCAAATGTAGCCAGACCTCTGTTTTGCCCTAGAAACAGCTTAAAGAGGGTTTCTTATTACACTCCTTAAGATGTTTTGGAGTCTACATCTCCCAAAACACCGTTTGCAATGTCCTGGCTAAATTTTAATGGCAAGGAGGGAGTTGTAATTATTGCCTCTGTTATGTCCTTCACAACCAACATAATGATGTGACTGTAATGAGCTGTGGTGCCTCTGCACACCCTGGGACCATGCTGCCCTGTGAGATAAATAAGACATCATTAACTTTAACAGAAGGTTATTTTTATAATGCTGTTGAGGAAGGAAGAAAAACATGAGTTCTAAACTAGGGTATAACACCAAATAAGATAAGGAGAGCTAACACATATGCATGTTGCCTATGTGCTGTGTTCAAGGAGCTATGCAGGGATCTGTGAGAGTGTTGCACATCCTTGCCCCATGAGCGTTCCAGATCTCGTCAAAGATAAATACCTTCCCTATCCCAAGAGAAAGTTCCTTTTCCCTAGGAGAAAGCCCCTTTGGGGTGGCGTGGGGGGAAGTGGCCGCTGGCTACATTCCCAACCTTTGGGAAGGAGAGATGGAGAGCATGACGTGGGCAGAAGGGAGCAGGGGACCAAGCACATTTGGGGTTGTTTTTTGTTGTCAAGCAGTGTTTACATTTCACACAGAGAAAAGCATGTCCTGCAAGAGGAAGCACGGCAAAATTATAATCTCCTAGGATACCTGGACACTCGATGTGAAAACAAAGCAAGGGGTAGGAATTCTACATCATGCATAAGAAAAGGGATGGGGGGGCAGAACAGCAGTTACCTGTTGTGCTAATCACGAGCTGTAAGGAGGCAGCACTGTGCAAAATACCTTCCTATGCGCTCTGACAGGTGCTCCAGATCTGGCTTCTCCAAGGAGTTCAAATGTCTTCATGTTAATTGCACATTTTAATCAATATCAAGGCCACACAGGAACCACAGTATTGCTGGGCTCTAGTTCGCTACAGTCAACTAATGGGGAAAAAGAAGATGGATGGGAAAAGCTTCCCCAGTTGTGATTATCTGAAAAGAGGAGCGTGATGCTTTTTTGGTTTCTGCTCAATGCCACCTCAATAATGTTTTCATTCAATAAATAGGTACCGGTGCTTTTGGGAAGAATGAAAGCATTAAAAAGTGCTTAAGCTTCTTCTAGGAAACGGCTGCCCAAGCCTTCGTGAGCAGCAATCATTAGCAGAGTTTGTATTTGCTCTCAGTAGCAGGTACAATGAGGTATTAGTTTCTGCAGATGAATTGTGAATCATGGACCGCTTGCTTACTGGTTCAGTTGTGATTGATTGTTTCTGCTTTATTTCCTTACTGGATGGAGGAAAAACTATTTTTTTTCTCTGTGACTTTTTTTTTTGGTAACAAAATACCCCAAACCAACAAAATAAGGAGCAAGAAGAGGCAAAGGATCCAGTTCCACTTCCCAAAAAAACACCTGAGGTCACACACCACTGCCAGCAGCTTCTCCATGAATTCAGGCGATCAGGGATGACTTGCGCCCCGTGTCCTCCCTGCCACACTCATCTGTCTGCTTCAGCAGCCTTCTCACCAGCTTCTCCAAGTCCTTCCTGGATTTAAGCTCTTCCTCCAAACACTGTTTCATCCTTTTGTTTTCCTGCAAGGTGAAAAACAAAGCAATAAAGATGCAGTTAATGCCTGTGCACTTTATGCAGTGAGGAACTTCCATGCATCTGCTGCCTGATGCCTCAGAGGTGATGAAATGAGACATTTGACAGGAGTTCATGAAGATGAAGAACGTAAGTGGATCAGACCACAAGTAACCCAAACAGATCCTTACTACCTCACAGACCTGCACAGAAGTTCCCTGACTTCGGGCAGGCAGAAACATCCTCCTGGAAACCTAATTTTAGCTTGGGTTGAAGAACCCTATTCTCCTGTGATGGTTTCTCCCATCTCCAGACTTGGTACTGGAGGGAAGAGGACGTATTTCCTCTGAGTCTACAAGAACTGGTGTCCACCAGACCCCTATAAAATGAACAGTCAAGCTGAAAGAGTTTTACGAATAGGGGGAAACTTTCATGTTACCACAAAGACCAACTACTCCTTCCCTCTTGCTCTCTCTGGCACTCAAACATGGAGGATGAGAGGAAGTGGTCTCCAGCTGCCCCAGGGAAGGTTTATGTTGGATATTAAGAAAAGTTTCTTCACGGAAAGGGTTGTCAAATACTGGAACAGTCTGCCCAGGGAAGTAGCGGAGTCACTGTTCCTGGGAGTGTTCATAGAATGTGTGGGTATGGCACTGCAGGACATGCTTTAGTGGTGAACATAGTGGTGGTGCTGGGTTGACGGTTGGACTCCATGATCTCAGAGGTCTTTTCCAACCTTAAAGATTCTATGATTCTGTGATTCAGGGAGGTAAACCAGAAGAAAACTAATGCTCATACAGGAATTTGTAGGATTGGACCAGGATCAGCAAGACTTTTCCTGGCACCAACCAGCTGAAGATGACCCAGCACAGATTGGTTGGCTTTCACTCAACTCCCAGCATAAACAATCCCACCCAAATTACCTGCTTCAGCTCTTTGACCTCATCTTTCAGTGCATAAACTGTGTCAACAAGGCTTCTGGAAAAAGAAATTAAAGAAAAAAGAAATTAGAAGAGTTGGTGTGCAGGAAAACAGTTGACAGCATGAGAGGTGCTGACAGGAAAGTTGCATCCAGATTCTGCTTCCCGAACATCAGGCTGCTGCCTTTGAGGGGACTCTGGAAACACTGCCCAGGAGCATTTATAGGCCACTGGTGCAAAACTCAGGGCTCCTTCCTCAAGCCTCAATACCTTGTTCTGCTTTGACATACCAGCAAAGGTCTGTGCCTTTGTCTTCCTTGTTTATGCTATGGCAATAAATAACAATGACTTTAAAGGTGGAAATGCCTGAGCATCTTTTGTAAAGCAGCATTGATTCCTTAAGGTTGTGCTGCAAAAAATCAAACACGAAAGGAACACACTGACTGGGTTGGAAGGGGAGAGGCTCAACACAGTCACCCAGATGCAGAAGTTACAGAATAGGCTGGGAGCACTCACAGGCAGGTGCCAGGCAGGCTCCCAAGGGGCAGGTACATCAGTAGTTAAAAAAATAAGAGCCACTTGTTTGGTTCTGTCCTCACTGACCCCATTATCCTACATCTGGATAAGCCATAAACTGGGAATCCAGACTCCCAGAGGGATACAGCCACATCAGGGCAGCTGGGAAGGTGGCTCTGTCCTTAAAAGGGACAAAATAGCAGTTGAAATTGTCTGGTGATTCTTTGCCAGGACTAAGGCAGCAGTCAATGACACCAGCCCTGATCCTCTGTGGAGACACAGAAGGAGAGGGCATTGGTTTTTAATGCCCTCCCAAAAAGGGACACGGGGATCTGTCTGCAAGTGGAGAGCAGCCACACTTACTTTTCCTCCGTGACGGTCTGGCCATTGCTTCGTGTTTCCTCTATGATGATTTTCTCTTCCTCAGGAAGAAGGACTTGGGGGAGGGAGTCTTTACGGGAGCCTGTGTACAAGAATTATTCATGAGAGAGAAAAAGGGATAACCTTCCCTGGTGCCCATGCTACACCAGAGACAGAAGCTCTCATTCTTCCTGCTCCACCATCAGCCTGGCGCAGGCTGGAGATTCAGCTACATCCCACTAACCCAGAGTTACAGCAGCAAGTGGAAAATTTTCAAGAGTACTCATTGCATCTAAAGTTACATGATGACTTATAAATGAAACCATTCAACTAGGGTCAAGAGCTCCCCGAAGAACCACGGCCTCCCTTTTTCTACGTACCATTATTTGACAGTTGAGTGATTTAATTTGACATCTCACCAGCAATGATAAATAGTTATATTTCCAGAGCTGAAGATGTTAGATAGGTTCTTATGAAGCAGTTTGTTCTTAAACATGCAGCTGATTGAGAGATAATATTCATGCTTCCTTTCTAAAGCTATAAGCACCCTGAGATTACCATCAGGTAATCACTGGTGAAACAGCAGTGTCTCATCTGCCTTCCTACCTGCTTCATTCTCCGTGTTTAGAAGAAAAACAATGGCAACTAAACCACTAGGCAGGTGAAGCTCCCTTATCTCGGAGATTGAACACTACAGTTTCCTAGCATGAGTCTCGTTGCTGTATGATGCAACATCTGTTTTTTCCCAGAGGGGTTATCAGCGTTTTGGGCAGAGCAGGAGCTAAATAATGTGGTTGTGTGCCCACCTGAGCTGAGAGCTTGCTGGAAGCCTGCCCCAGTACAGTATGCCTCGATCACCTTCAGGATCTGAGCATCCTCCTCCAGTGCAGCAGTACCTGTAAAACATTGCAAACAACAGCAGGCACAAAAAGCAAGGTACTCTGGCCTTGTCTCTTCCTGTCTTTGCTCCCAAGCCCCTTAAGAGATCATGCTGTTTCTTTGGCTGACTGTCTCTGGGACTTTGGCCAATCCATTTTGAGGTCCTTTACATTTTCTGGCCTTTGTGGCACCAAGCACCATGACCAAATGGTGTGAAAACTCATCTCTAGTTGCTCATCTTGGCAAAACTCAGGAGGTGATGCCTTAGTTTGGGTGCAGGCAGCACCAGGAGATGGGTAGGCAAAGCAGCCCTAGTGTGGGGGGTCTGCTACAGCAGCACCAGAGCAGGACTTGGAAACATGAAGTGCTAATTTCCAGCCTCCACTCAGTGCCATCTTCTCAAGGGAGAGAGCTAATCATGGAGCTGTGCACGGCAGCTTGACCATGGCCTTTCATGTAAAGCCCCCAGGGAGTGCCCCAAGTGGACTTTAGGGAGCTGTCAGGACACCCCTCTTTGCAGGAGAACACCCCTGTTGGGATGGGCACCTTTTTGTTTCCTAATTCCCCATGGACACTGTTCTAGGACCTGCTGGCATGGCCAGGTAAGGATTTGTCCCTGCTGTCAGACATATTTTGGTGACTCTTGATGTGCAGTTTAATGCAGGTTTTCACAACTTGGAAGTAGCTCCTTGGCTTCATACCCACAATAAGACCACCCACAATCCATGACCTTGTGCTAGCAATCACAAGGAGTGTGGTGGCATGTCTGGCAGTCATAACTGGGACGGGAGGAGGGATCTGTCAGAGGCTGAGGACCAGTGCATTTCCAGAAGCCTCCTGTGCTCAGGAGCACATAGGCTCACAGTGAGAGTATCCTGTCACATCCTGCACTGCAAGGAAAGGTGTTTTCAAAGTCCTGTGGAGATCACTGAGAACACAGAAATCTCCAGAAATGAAAGAAAAATAGAATCACAGAATAGTTTGGGTTAAAGATCATCTAGTCCCAATCCCTGCCATGGGCAGGGACACCTTCCACTGAACCAGGTTGCTCCAAGCACCATCCAACCTGGCCTTGAACACTTCCAGGGATGCGGCAGCCAAAGCTTCTCTGAGCAACACTTACTTTTCCGAATAACAAACTCTTCATCGGATGGTTTTCTCTCAGTTTTCCTTTTTGGAAGAAACTTCTTCATTGTTTTTGGACTTTTGCTGGAATCCTACAGAGAAATAGGCTCTTGTGTTTAACCAGAACCAAAGGCAGCTGGGACAGCGGAGCAACACAGCTGGGTGCAGCTACCCATGCTACACACAACACGTTAGAGAGCTACAAAGCAGACAACGACAAAGTTGGAGAAAATGATAGTTTTTGCCCTTCACATGTGCCAGTTGTGACCCACTGCTCCCTGGAACATCAGTGGGAATTGCAGCTGCAGGTTTGGGCCAGGACTGTCTCCTCTAGTAAATTCAACTCTTCTCTAAAATCTTTTAGCCAAAGAATTCAAATACATTCATAGCACTTTTAGTCTTCTTACCAACTCAGTGGTCTGTGCTAGAAAACCCTAAAATGTGGTTTATTCCATTGACTTGATTTCTAATATAAAAGAGTTGGCAAATAGCTCTGCTTCTAAATGCCCACAATTTGAGAGTATAAATCCCACACACACATATACACAGAGAACAGACAAACACACACAAAGTTAGTGTTTGCTATGACTCCATGAGTAAGAAATACAAGTTTTTATCTCCTTCATTCAGTTTAAAGTCTTGCTGATTTGGAGAGAATTAGTGTATTAGTAGGTTACATGCAATGAGGATTTAAAAGAGAAGAGGCATGCCAGGAGGTTTAAGTACCCATAACACTAAATCCATTCCGAGAGTTATCTCAAAATATATTTGCCAGTTGCTACTGACTCTGACAATAACTTACTGATATAACGAGGCAAAATTAGGGTCATGCAAGCACAAGAAGCATTAACAGGAACAAGCATTCTGTGCCACGACAAGCCAAAGAGATGTATCTACCCTTACCTTTAAGATATAAGACATCCTCTACAATGAATATGCAAAGAAAGAGAAGATGAGTGTGAGAGACTGATGATTTTTATCATCAAGTCCATTAAATCCACAATTCTAAAACACATTTCAATGTTAGTCCTATGATTAATGCAGCACACCCTCTGTACTGGTTTTAAAGCACTATCAACATGCAAAGGAGCACCATGTCATGCAAAACTGAAAATTTACATATGAGACGCAGGGTGAGTGGGCATTAATACACTCTAAACACACAGAGAACATGCCTCCTTGGTTAGTAGTGGGTCTCTCTGGATGCTGGTTGCCTAAACTGGTGCAGGAGCCCCATGCACCTGGCTCCATCCAAGCCCCAGGGAGTGCTCGGGGTCTGTGCTCACCACCAGTCCTGAGGGCCTCAACTCAGCCCAGTCAGGATGCCAGGATGCTCTGCCCACCCTGGTGACAATCTCCTAGGACTCCATCTTCTCAAAGGGGACCTGCCATCCTCGCTGAAGACCTGACCATGTCAGGCATCAGCACTGCAACACCCCCCTGCTCCACTGGCAGGGATAGGGAGCTCCCTGCACATCCCTGGGATGCTTGATCTAGGGAGCCACTTGGCTCTCCTGCAGGTCTGCCCAGCAAAGTCCTGAACCCTGACGTCATAAAGCCTTCACCTAAAGCAAAGCAGCCAGTTAAAAAAAAAGTAGTAGAAGAAACGATCTGTAAATCTTTTTCCCTTTGCTAAACTGAATCCAGACACAGCACTTTACCCACAGAACTTACCTGTTCTGTCATTTCAAATGATTACTGGAAACAGAACAGGAAAAATGACCCAATTTCAGTGGAAATAACTAGAGTGAGGTGCAGTACACAAGCAGGGTCTGGGGTTTCCTGAGCACAGCTGGGTACAAGGAAAGGCACAAGAATGTGCCATCCCGTCCTACACTACGAGAAGACAAGTAAAGTAACACCGGATATCTGAAAATCTCTACTCTTTTAATCCAACTCTCCCACTCGCTTCCCAGCAAATGACCTTTGAAATTTGTATTCCTTCATTGTATCTTCATTATAGGAAGGTGCTTGCATGGAGCTGTTAGCATTGTTTATTTTGTGCTCTACTTTAAATTAAAAAAACACTAAAATACAGTGAAATAGGGATTCTGTTTAGTGATTAAACACCCCAGAGGGAGAGATGAGGCAGATGTAGATCTGCTTGGGCCAACAACCAAACTTATTTCCCATCTGTCATTGCAAGCTTGTGTCCATGAGTCTCTCCCCAGGCTCAGGCTGGACTGACTGGGTACCTGGCTGTGCCTGCCCAACTCTGCTGGACATGTTGGCCTTTGGGCTTCTACCGACATGGTCAGCACAGCTTGTTCCCATGGAAGCCACATTTTTGGTCCTATGATACCTCGCAGGATACCATCCAGCATCCCATCCCTTGGGACTCGCTGCGGGCTAGGCCTCTGTGGCAAAAACCTCTCCCCTGGTTTTGACACAGAATTTAATTCCTGCTGTGGGTGGCAGGGGACAAGAAACTGCAAAGGACCATGGTATTAATGATATCACTCAATCTGTGGTTTTTCCCACAGAAAAATTTCTCTTCTACCTCAAGCCTCTACCTATATTTTTAATTCGCCATGCAAGCAAGAAATGGTTTAGCCTCCATTAGGAATTTGGAACATGCAAACATTATGGGTCATTTTCAGTCTGCTCAGTCGGTATTCAAACAATTTAATCCCCAAACTGAAATGTGTTACTTTACAAATTCTATGAAACAAATGTAAAAAGATGCAATGAGGCTACTTAAAATCTCTACGTGGAGCAGCAGTCCCACAGTCCTGCCAGCTGCCAGACTCTCCAGCCCTAAGGGCTGGGAGGGCTGAGGGGGTCCAAGCCCCCTCCCTGTCCCCATCCCCACTGGGGCAGTGACACTCCCAGGGCTGGTGTACCAAGAAAGGCAGCTGACTCAGATCCAGAGCGCTCACTCAGTAAGGGGAACATTACCTGAGGTACTGGTGAGTAATCCCAAAAATTTAACATGAGGTAGGGAAGGAGAGCCCTACAGTTGTGGTGCAGGGTGAGAATCAGAGCTAGGTTGTAATTCGGGTTTTCCCACACCACCTCCCATCTCCCAGGCTGGGATTCCTGCAGGGGAAGCCATCCCTCAGCTGCTGCCTCCCAGCAGGACCTCGCTGTGTAACACTCGGGTGGGTGGCAAAGGCGAGTCAAGCCCTACATCTTGCTCCAGCCACCAAAACAGGATGGAAGACATGAGAAACATGGGCAGGTGTTTTGCCTCTTCCTCACGGTGCAGTATTGCTTCTCAATCCTGTAACACTGAGCTGCTGTTACAGCTGGAGCTGGAACACATTCCATCAGGGAGCAGGCCCCTGTCCACAGCTCAGACCAAGGCAGGAGGAGGAGAAGAGGCAGCTCCACCATGGCACTGCCAAAGAACAAGGCTCAGTGGGACACCCAGATGTGGGAGTGGTGACATGCAGCAGCTGAGGGTGCTGGCTACAGTAGCCAACAGCAAACATCCAGCCTGCAAACACATGTACTCATGAGTCCCTTGTAGCACAAAGCCCGGCACCGCAACCAACATCCATCGCAGGACTGGGGCCAAACTGGCAGAGTCCTTTCTCTCAGCATCCCCAAGAACCTACATTTCTGTGCCCTTGCTATAGGATACGAAACCTGGACACAAGGTCTAGGGATTGTGTGAAATCGGGGTCCTGCACAGGCAGGTGGGATTATTACCTCTTTGTAACTCAGTGCTGCTGATGGTCTGAGTGGAGGAGCAGGACGGAGGCAGCTCAAGCTCCAGGGCTTGAGGATTTTGGGGGGTTCCAGAGGCCCACGGATCTGCCCAGATGAACTAAATGTCTGAGAAAATAGATGAGAAGCAAACCAAGACTGTTAACCACCAAACAAGGCAGAGAAGTGGAGGGGGATGGACAAGCATTGAGACACTGAGACATCTAAGTTGCAACAAAAATAGGGCAGGATACATGTAAAATGGTACAAGCACAACATGGTTACAAACCAAACTGCAGGATGTGTCTTACAGCCGTCATGTTACCTCAGTGTCAGGCTGCACTGCTGAAACAGAGAGCTCAGGCAGCAGTGAGGAACCCAGGCAGCAGAGAGCAGGAGGTGACACTTACCGAATGAGGGCTCCAGGACTGCGTCTTGGAGACAGTGCTGCATGTCCCTTTGGTCAGCCTTTGCAAGTGGTCAAACCATTCATGCAAGTCCTGGCTGGTGCTGCAGGACACAGTGATCCGCTCCATCATGTTCCCTGTGGCAGAGGGTTAAGTGACTGTCTTTAGCAAGCGGTAGAGACTCAGGAGGAAATACAGGGTGAGATCAGCTCAGCACAGCAGGAAATGGCTCCTCAGTTTGCACAGTCCAGTGGCTCCAAAAAGGCCAGGGCAAAGATAGAAACAGAATCATGGAATCATTATGGTTGGAAAAGACATCTAAGGTCATCAAGTCCAACCATTAACCCAGAACTGCAAGGTGCACCACTAAACCATGTCCCTAAACATCTCATTTACAATGATGATGTGACTGCCCATCCTGCTCCGGGCAACCACTGACAGTGTGAGAGCTGCAAGAAATGCTAAGAGAAGTGGTGAGATGAATGTGTGAGGATTATTTAATGTTAAAGGTCATTAAACACAACATTTCCATGATTAACAGGATCCTGACACCAAATATCACCAGCACAAACAGCTGCACTGCAGCCCAGGCACCGAGCATGAAATGACTGTGTATACCTACAAGTTACGAGATAAATTGAAGGGGAAAATGGGAGGAACACTAGGAAAGCCCCCTGATGACCAGAACCATTAATCTGTCAATAAATGAGGTACTCAGAGCTACCAGGGATGGCTACTGGATGCAGACAGGGCGCACCAGTGCAGAGCAGTGCTACTGGGGCGAGAGATTTGTCCCATATGAAACACTACGGTCTCCGAAGGCAGCCAGAGGCAGAGCTCCAGGGCACTTGGAAGATTGCCTCAACCAGGACAGAGGTGCTCAGAAACTCAGACAACACATGGTAAAAGAGCAGGAGGAAGATCATGGCAGTGGATTAAGGAGGACCAGTACTTCCAGTGGCAACTGTTGTTTGCACTGGGAGGAAAGCCCCAGGCAGACGGGGCTGTGATTTCACTGACCTGTGATTTCAAACATGTGCTCATTCCCTTCAGCATCTTCCAGCTTTGTCAGCGTCATTCCTGTCAAAGGCAGCTTTCCCTGGGAGAATTGAAGAGCAGTCAGTGTCTGCATCTGCTTCCCAGCGGGTGTTGTTCTGCTTGTTTCTACTGTTTCCTTTCTCTTTGAAAATTGCCATTTAAAATTAATTTGTGAAGGCCTCAGACTGCAGGAAGAGTCTCCTTTAATGTATGGATCTAAATTTCCCTGCACAACTAGGTCAAACCCCAGCGATGAGGCTCCCATGACAACTGAGTCATCCCCAGCTCACCTGCCGTCCTTTCCCTTCATTCAGTGCAAACCTTTTTTACAGTCAAGTCAGAAGGATCAATTTCCCCTGTTTTTTTCTGAAAGCCTTCCCTGTCCCTCTGATTTGCATGCTGAACTGCCTGCTCACCTTACTCCCACTGGTGGGTCAAGTCAGAAAACCCAGCCAAATATTTCCCAAATCTTTCTCATCTCCCTTGCTATGATAAATGATGCATCAAAACAAGAGCATCCTTTTCCTGTCAGTATTGATGGTTTCAGACAGCTGGAGAAAAGCCAAGCTCTCAACAGCCATTGGATGGTATGGGAAATGGTAAAACACAAGAAATGCAGAGTTATACATAATACCTCACGGAGTGGAATTTTCATGGTCTCTGCAGTGGGCTTTATAAGTATTTTCCAGAGACAGCACAAAACTGAGAGCCAGCTGGCTGGCCAAAACCATACAGCTGGGTCAGAACACCTTACACACACACACACACCCCACTCTCAAGAACAGCAAGTAAAACAACAGGTTTTGAGGTTTTTCCTTTTTTTTTTTTTTTAAATTTCACAGCATTCACTTACCAAATGCTGCTTAACCAATTATCAGGACAAAGGCATTGACTATCCTGGCACATGGTAAAGCCAAGCCTTGGTTCCCAAACTGGGGTGTTTGCATCACAACAGAGAGTTTGAAGGATGCAGAGGATTTGAATTTGATGAGACTATCTGATTTGCTTTTTTACACCGAATGCCTTGCAACTTCAAACTAAGCATGCCTACCTGATAGATGAACCCACTCATCCGTGGGCTTGCAGACAGCATCAGCAAAACATTGGAAAATAACAAGAAATACCGCTCCTCTTTCTCCTGGGGGGATAAGAATTTATATTAGTCCAGTCTGCAATGCATCACAAGCACCTGCCTCTAGCAAACTGAACCTGTTGCAGCCGGAATCACAGCCTGTGAGACCACCCCCAAACCAACTACTCTGGCTTTTTTTTCTCTACATTTATGTACCAGTTTTCCCCGCAGATTTTTGTCTGCATCCTGCTAATCCACTTCCAATCATCGCAGAGTGCCTCAGAAGGCCTTATGTCCCCCAGCATGTCACATTCCAAACAAGAAAGACTTTCGGGGCTAGATGCTGCACAGGTTTGTTTTACAGGTCTTCCCTTCCCAGGGAAAAATTGCTCCAGCAAGCAATTCAGTGCTAACAGGCGCTTTGCCACATTGAGCATGCAGCACCCACGGCTTTACCCCCACTGGGGAAGGTCTGTAGCAGGCACTGGTGCAATGCATTAGGACCAGTAGGACAAGAATCACTCCAGTTAGTTCCAAAGCACAGTCAGCTCTAGGGTGGAGCATCAGAGCAGCCCCTGTGCTACACATAGGATATTTTCTAGCCACTCTCATTTCTCAGAGTAAGTCACAGGGGAGAAAGAGGGAAATTAATGCGCTATATGACACTGAGATACTTCTTTTCCTGAAAAGTGTGTCACCAAAGGCCTGAGGCTAAGCCTACAGGGTGCCCGACTCACTCCAAAGACATGCACAGTCCAACTGCACATCTCTTCCCGACATAAAATTATTTATCAGTATTATTTGTCATCAGTTTGTGGCCTGGAAGGAGAGGAACTGCCGCCTTGCGTCACTAACCCCAGGAGCAAGCGGGTATTCAGACACGAGGTCTTTTAGACAGCAGAAGGAGACACCCCACCACACTCACCTCACTTCCCCCAGACTGCACCATAACCTGGGACATGTAGATGACGTTTCCCATCATTTTTATATCCTCTCCTTCCCAGTGCTGGATGGATTCAGAAAGGATTTGCAGCTCAAGTTGTTTCCTCTTCCTCAGCTCCTGGCATTGCGACTGGGAATCACAGCAGAGCTTTGTTAGCTGAAGGGTAGGAGCCAATCCAAACCATCCCAGTTCCACCAGCAACATAGCCCTGTGGGCTCAGGATGGTCGTGTCAGAGATCAGGAAAGCCTGCTTTGGCTCCATTACATAAAGTCTGTTCAAAAATCACACCCTAGTGATTTATGAAGTAATGATTACATTCAAATGTCAAGGAAATTGCCAACTGCACTGAGCAAACTTTTCTTTCCAAACCGGCCCTACCTCTGAGAGTTCAGGGTCACAATTTCCAAACCAAGACAGCTGCATAGTTAAATGTCTCTAATTTTGCTACTGCTTAGAGGGATTCTGCCGATTGTGTCCAAACAGCAGAGTTGTACTTGTAGCCCTGCAAAGTCCCCACAAGTCAGACAGGCGAATATTTTCTAACCAAAATCTGCGAACCCAAAAGCAGGACTGGGTGGTGCTGTAGAGCAGCACAAAAAAGAATCTTCTGAAAGTGCTGTAATTGAAAAGACTGCACCAGTGCTGGGCGGCTGGGGACTGGAGAAGCTCCAGGGAGCAACCAGTCTCTCATCAGCTCTCAGCAAGAGAGGACAATGCTGACTGAACAGAGAGTCCTGCAAATCCAAGCAATACTTTTTTTAACTGACTCCTCTGCCAAACAGGGAAAATTGCTGCAAAGCCAAACCAGGGCTGTTTTCACCAGCTGTTTGGTTTTTTCCAAATCCCTTTTTCTGACAGAGATTTTCCTTCTTTCCAGTTCATTGACTATCCAGCTTTTCAAAGAGGGAGGCTGCATTGGGTCTAGTTTGAAACCACACACATTTGAACCAAACTGTGGGGGCTTACTCTGGTTCTACAACTGTTGTATGTTTTGATGGCTCCCCAAGTGTCTGAATCCAATGTTCCCAGGATAAAAATCCAAATAAAACCCCCAGGAGTTCATCACAGTCTGTGCAGAGGCACTGCTGTGAATCACAGCGGCTCCTTGGTCCCTCTCTGCCTTTGCCTGGGAGCCTTCCTGGTCCCATAACAGGACCACGTGCCCACCACAAGGGGCACCTCTGCCTGTCTAACCTCAAATCCACACTGAACCTCTTTAGTTGTGTCATAATGACATTAAATTACTCATCACCCAAGTACACGTTTCAAGTAAAACCATCCAGCGCTTACGAGATTTCCTAAAGATTAATGACACCTTGTAATTTAAATGAGTTATTCCCCTACTAGCTTCCAGAATAAATGGAAAGGGTGCTGAGTTTCTAAGTAAATGTAACATGATCACCCTTTCCTGTTTTCTATGAACTTTCTCCTCCCCATCTTTTATCTGCACTGCTAAACACTTGCATCTGTCACAAACGTGTGACATCTGTTGTGCTAAAGGAAGGAAGCTGGACCATATCTGGAGTGGTTATCGTGAAAGGTTCTCTGTGGCTACAAAGCAAGAGAGACGAGAGCTTTTTTAATAACTGACAAAAGCTTTTCCAGGTAAAACCTTTGTGAACATGGATGGCTTTCCCCCCTCTATTTCATCTCAGTGCAGCAGGACTTTGAGGGGTGCAGGTGACATGGTTCACAGAAATAGGTTTGTTATCTCTGACTCATCCCTTCTCTCTGATCCCCACCTATGGCCATGGCACCTGGAGCCACAAATTACTGGAATGTGGTCCAAGCCTCCTGATGCCCATGGAGCAAATCTCAGCAAAACCAAGAGTTACTCCCTGGGCTCAGAGGGGAACTTCCCATTGGCATCAGCACTTCGGTCAGTCACAGCCGTGCTAACCACTCCCTCAATGAGCAAGGGGCGGTCTAGTTTCAGGCGCCAAATGATTAGGGAATGGAGGCAGCAGGAGATGAAAGGACCTTGTTGCCACCACGGTCCACACATGGCTTTCAGCAGCAGAGCAGAAACTTAGAGATCCACCATCTCTGCTCTGGGACCATAGGGTCAGCATGCACTTGCTGCAGCCAGAGGAGCAGCTCTAGGCTTGAAATGTGAAGTTAAGTTTCTTTGTAACCCATCTTTTCCATTCCAAAAGACCTTTTATTCTAATGAGGAGACAAATGTCAGGCTTGACTCATTCTTCATGAAATGCAGACCTGAAATGGAGTGCTCTATTTTAAGAATTGCCACCTACCACAAGGGACTTGAAGGATGTGACGGCTTTCAAAACATCTTCATGATCTGCATGCGCCTCCTAGTGAAGAGAGAGCAAATTCCTCAGCCACCAGCAGCCGCAGCACCCACCCTGAGCATCACCCCACCCTGAGCATCACCCATCCTGAGCATCACTCATCCTGAGCATCACTCATCCTGAGCATCACTCACTGTCCCAGTACACCCAGGGCTGAGGACACAGGCAGCAAAGGGCTTCAGGAGGAGGTCAAAGTCCCCCAGGTACCTTTCCCCCCATCCACTTCAACATGGCATGGCTAAAGGCAGCTATGCAATTCACTGATACCAATTTAATGAGTGTGAAGTGGCTAGAGCAAGAGTAAGTATGATTGGACTTAGAATACATATGACTTGCAAAGAAAAATCAATGAAATCAGGCAGTGGTGCAGGATGCACCTTCAGGAAGGAAACTTCCATTGATATGCCAGGTATTCCAGGCACTGCCCCATCCAGGTTGGAAATCCACGAGCATCAAGGGGGCTTCTCCTCCAGGTTTAAGGGAGGGCATGTCTGAGCAGAGAGCTCTTGGGCCAAGTAAAAGCAGAATGGTGCCCCTTATCTCTGACCACAGGTGTATGCTAACACTCTCCCAGAATTTTCTCCTGGATCCAGGGCCCTTCTCCCCACCACCAAGTCCTCACACCAAGCAAATCGTGTGGTGTCTAGGTTGTGATGGAGCTGTCCCTGCAGCCTGGGATTGCTCATCTGGAATGTGGGACGAGTGGCTGCCCTGAACACACCTGCCCCCTCAGCAGCTCTGCAGCAGTGCAGGGAATGCTGTGGTGTACATCCACACTGCACACAGCCATCTTCTTCCCAAAGCACCACAGCTTAAACCTCAGCCCTACTGATTCATGCAACAAAACTCCCACACTCAGCTTAGAAACCAAGAGAAATAGGTGACGTGTGTGTCCCCAGATCCACTGCTGAACCGCCTGCAAAGAGCAGGCAAAGAGCACAATGCATATCCTGCAAAGAGCACGTTATGCCTGCATGGGCATGGGGGCTGCAGCCAGGCTCAGCTCAGTCCCTGCAGCTCAGCTCAGCCATGTGAGAGGGTACAGGTAGGTCTGGAGTGTGCCTACCCTGCAGGCTCTCATGCCCTCTCCTGTGCAGGAATATCCCTGACTCAAGTAGAGAGGTTCTAATCCTTTGACTCGATTGTAGGTCATGGATAAGTGTGCTGAATTAACTGGTAATTAAAACTGGATGAGGGGGAAAAAGTAAGCTTGGCTAAAAACAAACTGTTACTTCTGTTTTCTTCAGCTGCCTGCACCACCCCTGAGTTTTGCCTTCCTGCAGCTGGAGCGCACCAGCAGCGAGTAGCAGAGCTCCAACAGCAGAGATCTCTACAGTCCCTGGGGCAAGAAATGTCCTGAAGCAGACTTGCTTCTTGCCAAGGAAGTCTCTGTGCTCCTGGCTGCTCTCCCTGCTCCCAGGGACTCACTCTCCACCCCTGTGTCTGTGCTGGCTGCCAGATCCATGTCTGTCTGTGCAGCTCTGCCTCCACCCAGGAGCACAACCCTGGGGCAAGGGGTGGGAATGTGCCTGTGAGCCACAGGAGCGAGTAGCCAGGCTTAGGAATCTCATAAAATGATAACAAAAACACAGATTTATTCCCGGCTGTGCAAATAAACAGCAGCTGCAGCCCGACCCTAGACTCTGCTTTTACTTGTGCTGGAATTGGCCCATCTTTGAGGAACGGCTGGGGTGGTTTCCACATTCCCCAGATTCTTCCACTGGTTTCTCACTTTTAATCTGAAAGGTGGCTAATGTCCAGGGGATGTGGGACATCTCCTTGGAGATGTGGTAAGTACTTTTAGCCACATGATGCTCAAATACCAAGAGGCAGAGGTGTCTCTTGAAGCTCAGGGAGCAGCTCTGGCAGCATCAAGGGGCAGAGCCTGCCCAGAAGCCCCACACCCCACCTACCTCCATGTGCCGTTCCAGCTCCTGCAGCAGTGTCACATATTTATCCAGCCTCAGGAAGGGTTTGCTGAGGCTTGTGGTCAGGATGAGAATGCCTGGGTTGGCCGCACCCTGGCTCTCCATGAACTTCTCCAGCTCATCACTATAAAAAGAGACAACAACATCAACAACAACGAGGGCTCTCAGAGCTGAGGGCTGTGTTTTGCTGCCTGCCACCTTCTCTTGATGGCCAGGGCTCTGCTCTGAGCTGGGCCTCTTTAAAGGCTGCACAAACTCCCCTCTAAGCATCCCCCACTTACCACCAACCCCATGGAGCAGGCAGGGAGCTGGGAGCTTCTACCCAAGCAAGACCCTTCTCCCCTGGGAAGGAGGAAAGAATGCTGTGTGGCCACAGGTGTTGGAATGCACAGTCCCTGGCACACAGTGGCGCCAGCAGCTGGTCCCCCAGCACAGCACGGTGGCACAGGGCCAGGTATCTGGTGGACAGGGAGAGGGGGAGGGGGGCTGCATAGGCTGCTGCTGTGCTGGAGGAGGCTGCAGCAATGCACTGGGACCCTGCTGGAAGCTGTGATGCAGGTGTTTGCATGTACATTGCTCCGGAGAACACGGCTTGTGCATGTCAGCACATTTGCCAAAGCTAATTCTTTGATTGATTTAGGAAAAGGGGTCAGACTGAGGAATCACATGAATGAGTCATCTGCTGGAGCCAGGCCTGTTGTTACACTGGATTAAAGCTGGATTTCAGCAGGTAAGTAAATACATTGTGAGTTCCCATTGCAGAATGGGAAGACTTAAACACTATGCATGTGGTCCTGGCTTTCTCATCATTGCAGGGAGGACAGCCAACCTGCATTAGGGATGACACGGTGGTAGCATCTTGGCTTGGCACACTCTTGAGCAGGACATCACACAAATTCAAGTGTCTACTCAGGTGGGTCACGTTGAAGAAAGATGTTACTAATGTGATCTACCAATGACCCTGAAAATCAACCATTTGGTTGAATAGAAGCTTAATTAATAAACTGGGGAACTGGGTGACTCGATGACCATCCTCCTTCTGCAACGATGTGCCTCCCACCATGGTGCCACAGGGGAACATCCTCCCATTTGTCAGTGTGTGAGCACTTGAGCAGTGGCTCTGAAACAGCATCTGGGAACTTTAGCAAGTCACAATCATAGGAGACGCTACTGCCAGAGCTGAGGCTGCCTGTTTGACCCAAGGTGGGAGTCCTGTACGTGCAAAAATGGCCTGTGAGATCAGCTCTGAACACAAGCAGTGTGAGTTGTCTTCAGGCTGAACCTGAAAGGCTCTGCTGATGAGCCCAAAGCCCTAGCAGTTTTCCCAGCAGCAGGAAATCCCCTTGCCCTATTGTCAAAACACAGGTCAACAGCCATGCCAGGCCAAGTATTAATAACAAAAGTTAACTTTTTAAAGGAGTCTGAATCTCCTTCTCCATCACTCACCTGTGCTGTGTGAGGACATTCACTGCTGAAGGGTGGTTAGCACAGTATGTCAGGTACAGGGAGCGGAACTGGGGCATCAGGTTCATGAAACAGCCTCCCACATGCTGCTGGTTCTCGGGGAGCCTGCAGACACCAACACACCAGCCATGTTAAGCCTCTGGATCTGCACCCTGCAGCTACAGCACTCTCAGGGACCTGCTCAAGAACTACCCACTGATCAGGGACATTCCCAGGTCACCTCATAACTGCAGCACTGAGCAAAACACCCACACCTGCCACCTGGGGAGGAGGAAGAAGGGGATCCTCTGGTCGGTCTGGGTTCCTGTGGTGCAGACAGTAAGCATCACAACCCATTATTAGCCTCAGACAACCTGTGACTCAGCCTGATCTGTCTCACCAGCAGAGCTACAGCTGGGATGATGAGGATGTGCTGGAAAGAACTAGGGGCAATGCTGGGAGGGGGTCCCATTCTCTGGGCTGCCCATGAATACGAAAAGATGGAGAAAGGAAGAGAAGCCACTGCCTGAATATATTCCCAATATTTAGTCTTTCCTCATCTCTTATCACCCCTCAGCTAAGGCTAAACATGTCTGTCAGCCTCCCGGCAGGAAATTTTCACCTCTAATAATTTGCTCTTTGCTCCCTGGCAATTCCCATCTTCATGCCTGCCAGATCTCCCACCCTGTGTCTGCATCTTTGGGTTAGGCACACTTTTGTGTCAGGTCTAGTGACATTCATTCAGCAGATGCCTTAACACCAGCAATGTCAGAGTTCCTTCTACCTTCCCTCCTGCCAAAGCACTGCCTGCCACCTTTCCTCAATCTTGTTATTTTCTTCTATATTTAACAAGTCTAAGCAGCCAGGAGGAACATTAATGAGCACGTCTTCTATTATTTTTAGCTACAGCTGAAAAGCTTAACAACCTCAGTGCTACGACACAAACTTACTTCGCAACTTCTTCCAAGGCTTGGTTCAGTGTTTGCTGAAAAGCAGAGATTTCTTCCATGTTTCCTAGCAATGCTGCGATGTCCCCGGCGCTGAGCCTACAAGAGCCACATCTCCAGTCACCACCAAAGAGAATTTGCTCTCGGGAGCACCCCGTTTTTATTCGTCAGCAGCCCTTCCAAAAAGACACAAAAATTTCTCCTTCCCCAGATACAGCAACACACAGAACACAAAATTCATGAGCTATGAGCTACAGACCACAGTCTCCTGGAGAAGACGTCTGCTGCCAAGGATTATCTTAATTGGATTTTAATCACTTAATCCCACTAATCTTCTCAGGTCTTTAGCTGTCTAATAGACACAGAGAGATGGGATTTCAGCCAGAGGTGGGGAGGGAGGTGTGTGCACAGACACAGAGTTTTGTCTTCAGGGATTCACGCCATGGGTTTCCCTATGGGAAGAGGGTCCTACAGGTAGGGGCTGCTTTGTTCCTTGAGTGAGGTTGGATGTTTCCAAAGCTAATGTGCCTGTTTCTGTCATCCTAAGAGACACTCTCATACCACCCTCATTTAGGCCTACAAGGCTGAGAGCACGAGAAGTTTTCCCACATGAAGATTTTGGGAAGGGAGAAGTAACTGAAATACAGAGGCCTTAGGAAACCACTCTCCCATCTCTCCTGACTGGAAAATGTCTAATGGACACATGTCCTCTGTCCATGACACCCCAAGGCTCCCACAGTGTTCTCTCCACCTCAGATGCCCTTATATCTTACTTATCATAAGACTGGAGGGGTCTTAAGTAAGTTCCCAGAAGTGACTGTAGTTCCTTCGCATAATCTCGTTCTGTTTCCAGAATATTTTGCAAAACCTAGGGTGAGAGAGAGTGCACTGAGAAGATCTTTGTACTAGCAAACTAGTCAAAAGAACATTACTTCAGCTTCCAAGTCTGGAAAAGCATGGAAGTGTATTTTAAGTCCAGAAATTACATTTCTTAATGCAGAACCCAGAACACTCAGGAAAGTCTTGGTGGTCAAATATTGAGATTTTACTTTGCAAACTCGGGGAGGCCAGGAAAGCAGGTGTTAAAGGCTGTAACAAGGATGGCTTCTGTGGCAGATCAAGCCAGAATACACCTCATTTGCCACGTCAGGGATGTGATGAGCTGGA
This sequence comes from Melanocharis versteri, assembly GCA_013397845.1. Lineage (NCBI taxonomy): Eukaryota > Metazoa > Chordata > Aves > Passeriformes > Melanocharitidae > Melanocharis > Melanocharis versteri. Next base: position 371,004 of record VZTG01000561.1, on the reverse strand, counting down.
TTTGGTCCTGCTAATCCATCTCAGCAGCTGGTTTATCTCTGGCTGCACAGCAGGCAAACCCAGTGCCTGCACACTCCCAGTCGGCACTCCAGTTTCTCAGTGTGGATAAGATCTAGAGGCAGTGGAGGTGGTTTCCAGCTCCCTGGACATACTGTTTCTGCTTTGCTTTGCTTGAAATCTATTTAGACATACTGATGAGCAGGATTCAGCTCCAGCACTGAGAGCCAGGGATGCTCACATGAGGCATCTTCACTCTCCTACACCACAGCCTGGACGCAGGGGGAAGGTAACTGCCCCTGCTTTGCCAGACCTCCTCGCTTTGGCAGCAATATGTAGAGGAGGGGATGTTTGCCCACCCCTTCTGCAGCAGCAATTCATGGCCTGGTAGGCTGTGAACCTGCTCCAAAGTCAAGCCCAGTTACAAAGCCAGGACATGAGCTGCGGCAGCTGCCCGTTCTCTGAGGGCTGCAGCTGCTGGCAGAGGCACAGGACAGGCACCTCAGGGTGTAACATCTCCAGCCAAACCCAAGAAAGAGACCAGAGCCCTGATTTGGCTTGCTTACATCATGACATTATCTCCCCATCTTTATCAACAGGAAATACTGTGCCTTACTGTGCCCCCTGCATTGATCTGAAAGCTGCCATCTCTCCTTAATTATCTCAGTTGTCTACTTCAAGTCTCTGCTTTTGACATCTTGCAGACACTTCCATTTGTGGTTTATTGTCTCAACGGCCTTGAATCAAGGGAATGGAAACAGCTGCATTTAAACACAGAGTCACATCCCCAATTGTTACAAATTGCTTCAATGATTTTTAAGGGAAGGAGCCAGTTCAGAAGATTAATAACATGGTACTTATTAAAATGTATGATCAGCACTTTCAAACTTACCACATTGTAATAATTCTTTGTCAGCTGAGTGTTTTCTAGCCCTTTTAATGCTTTGGGAGAGAGTGGTTTATCTGTACAAAAAAAAACCCCATTAATAAATTACAGTGCACAGCTCTCATTATTCCATCAGGAAAAGACACTGCCACATCATGTCCAGCAAATGTAACTTCACCCCTATGACCACAAAACTTCAATTGCAGGGTTTGTTTCCCCATCTCACAAAAAACTAAGATCAAACCAGTGGCATGCACGACACTGACGGTGGCCAAGTGAGTCACACCAGAAGCTTTGTGCAGCCTCTGCAAACCAACATCCAGGTTTGCTCCAAAATCCCTGGCAGCAGCCCAGTATATGGCACTGTTTGGAACTACAGTGTGGCTTCACCTGGCCCACTAAATTTGGTTTTAAAACTGGGTGTCTGTCAGAAATGACAGATACTGTGTTTTTTTCCAGGTGATTCACCAGGCACCTGAAGCCAACCCCAATCAATATGCTGAACTCCGATCTCCGCAGTCAGTTGTGATGCAAAATCCTTCTCTGAATGAAGGTAGATTTAAATGAAAAGCTCCCAAAAACCTGAAAATCAATTCTCATTCTGCATTTGCTGAATCCTTGTGGATGCCTGCAGCACTGCACATATGTGCACACACACACATATGGACAAGTCCCGGCTCCATTTTTCCTTCCCTAGAAAAACCCCTTCCCTGCCAGCAGCATGGCTTTCCCAGCAACACCATCACCCCTCTGGACTGGGACAGGCAGGCAATGCAAGGCTGCCCCAGTCCAAGCCATACTGCACATACTGAAACAGCTCTGTTTCATATGGAGCAGCCAGGCTCTCCTGTCTCCCTGCAATTGCTCACACAAGGCAATTACTTTCACACTGATAGCAGGGGAGAAGCTTGAAATTGATAAATTTAGCCTCTTCATGCACTGTCTAATTATTGTCCTTGTAGTGCTTCCTGTCACTTCCAGCCAGGAGCTCTGTGCCTCATCTAAAGGCTCAGAGGAGCTCAGCTCCACAGTTATTTCACAGAATCACAGAATATTTCCACCCAAAGGGCACACCTAGGACACAGCAGAGGTATGGACACTACTGAAAAACAAGTAACTTCATTCAGAGTGACAAGTCTTACACTGTGGAGGAGGGAAAAGCAGCTCCCTGCCAGCTGCAGCCCCAGCAGCGTTCCTGGGGCAGGGAGGGTTTACTGCTGGTCCCTCATTCCTCACTTGCAATACGGACACATCTCCTGAGCACGCAGACACCAGGGCAACGAACCGTCCTGCCACGTGAAATGGTGCCAAGAGAGGATATGGAGGGAAAAGCTCTGCAGACAGAAAAATCTCATGGGCTCTTACATCAGGATCTATGGGAGACTGGCCCTTCACTTCAGTGAGGTACTGTCATTTCATGCAGCTCTTGTCTGATTTTCCCTATAGGACTCTAGTTTGCTCTCCTTTGTTTAAAACATCTCTATTCTCCCCTCACTGAGTCAATTAATGATTCCTGAGTTGTGCCAGACAAGCCTTCAATCCCTGCTGCAACTTCCTGCTCCAGCTCAGACATCATTTCCCAGAGGGAAAAAGTGGCAGATGAGATAGCCTAACAACGATTTTTTCCTTTTAGAATTAAATAAAAACTGACCTAATTCTGAGCACTAAATAATGAATTTTTTTCTTCCCTCCTTTGCTTTATTTTTGCAAGTGTGGAAGCAAGGATGCCTAACAGTGGCTGCACATTTTGCAGCTACTTCGCAGGCCCCTGCTGGCATCTCAGTGTTAAGGATGTGTAATGCCACAGGGCAGCTGGCCAGGGGCTTCACATCATCACCACCCTACATCTGGGTACAACCACATCACAGAAAATGTTAAGGACACTCAAGACAAAGCTCAGTAAAGGCAGATGTCATCAGACAGATCATCCCCTCCCTTTTCCTTTCTCAATATTGCAGCAGAAGCATCTGGGGAAAAATGTAATCTGAAATCAGCCATCACTATGGACCAAAACAGAGACCATGCCCTGCGGCCACGCAGTTTTTGTCAAATTCCACACTGTGATGGTGAGCCTCCATTTCATTGATGCCTGAAAAGCCAGGATCAAACAAAAATACATTGCCTGACCAAGGTCTCTAACAAAAAGCTAGTTCTGTGCTCAGACGCTGGAATGACCTGATGGCTCCCCAAGACAAAGGGACACATCCATCCTCATCCTCTGACAATATCCCTGCTTCCATGCTGCTGGGGCTTGGGAGGAGCAACAGAAAGGCACAATGTGCTGGGAAGAGGGTGAAGCAGCTCTCAAGCTACTCATCCGCAACACTATGCTTTACCCTTCCATTCATCCTTCTATTAGCCCAGCTGCCTGAAGTACACAAACGGTTCTTAATAGATAGCAGCAATTTCCCAAAGGCACGAGAGTCCTCATTGCATTATGCCACTGTCATTCAATCAGCCTTTGAAAGCAATTTGCTTACCGGTGGATTTGATTTCTCTGACGTAGTTGCTTGGGAACCAGCCTGTTTTTCCATTCAAGGTCCCTTCCCACCAGCCCCCTTCTTCAACTCGGGTGACATAAATAATGTCTCCTTTGTTAACAGAGAGTTCATCCTCATTGGTCTGCTTAAAATTGAACCTGGCCTTTACCACCAGCTGATGACTGCCATTCTCAGTCATCTCCTAAGGAAAGAAACGTGGAAAAACATCAGTAAATAGTCAAAAAAAGCAGAAACCACTAGGACAAGCCATTGTTCTTCTCTGTTGTGACAGCTATTTTTTCAGCATTGCTCTGTATAATAAGCAATAATATCTTGCTGCTGTGTAAACTCCCTTCAGAGGAGCACGAGGTCCCTCCCAAGCATTAATTTAGTTTCCCAGTGCAATGGGTGGCAGGTAAGAACCACTCTCCTCATGTCCTCACGTCACACAGAGAAACATTGCAGTTTAGAGCAGCTGCAGGACTCTCTCCAGCTGAAACAGCAAACCCATGATGGAGATCAGGGGAGAACAACCTCTGGTGTTGACCCAGAGGTACTAATCACACTCCTCTACCCCCAAGGCCACCAAACCCACGATTACATGTTAAATAAAGGGTACCACAGGCTTGGACTGCCTCCGTAACACCCTTGCTGACTGGGAAGCTGTGCCGTTGGAGTCACTCTGGGGGCCTCCAGCCGCGGAGTTAAGAGAGGACAGATGGGAACATGGCCCTTTTGACAGCTGATCTGGGGAAACAAAACAACATCTGAGTTTTACCCAGCTGTCCACCATCCCTCCACATCACAGCAAAGCAAAGAGTAAAGCCTGTAAAGAAAACAGGAACAGGGCACAACAGTTCAAAGAGCACCTATCACAGCGAGACAGCAAGTGCATGGCATCTGCAGTGTGGGTACTCCCAATCAGAAGTGGGAGTGGTTTTCTGGGCTGGGATAACCCCTCCACCATGGAAGAATCTGAATTGCATCCCGAGGTACTCCTAGGTTGCGCCAGCTCTGCAGCCATGCATCCAGTTGCATGAAATTCCCCTTAAAACTGTAGAAAAGTAGAATAGTACTCAGTACAGTGATTCCCCACTGGGAATGTTTCTGGGATCCAAGTAAGCACTGTTGAAGGTGTGTCAAAGTTTAGCTCTCCAGTGAGTGCTCTTAGGTCACCTCTGCAGCTGCAATGTGGGCTATCCCGCTGAGTGGGGAGGAATGCTGAACAGTTGGTCAACACAATCGCTCCTCTATTTAGAGGAGTCCTTTTGGGTTCATTATCCAGCTGAAAGAGGCTAGGCACTATTTTGATTGCTGTTCATGGACCGCTGCCATTAGTCATGTGAGAGAGGGATTCAAGCCACGCCAAGGAAGGACAGGAGTGTCATCCCCAGGAGATGAACTGCCCATGGAAAGGCTCAGAGCATCCTAGCAGCTCTTGGAGCTGCCTCCTTCGCACACTCAGAGCTCCTTGCTTTGCAAACCAGTCTCTAGGCTTGTTTCTGTTCCCACCTGATGCTGGAGGCAATGCTGCTCCTCTGACACATCTGTTTTCATAACTAGTGATTTGTTTCTATATTAATACAGAAAAAGTTGCCAGAGGGTAAAAAGTTTCCTGCTCCTAACTGTGCAGAGCCTGAGTCAGTAGCCCGGCTGCTAAGAGCAGTTCCAGCTCCCGCAGGACTTGGCAGCACTCAGCCCTCAGCTGGATGCTGCAGAGGGGTAAAAACATGGAATTCAAGCCACCCAGTAATTCCCAGTACTTCACTGCTACTGTACCCTACACCACATTGCGGGACACCACTCAGATCACCTCCTTTCTGTGTCCCATGGTGCTCAAAAGACACAGCAGCAGATATTATCATTTCAGTAAACTGTGAAGGACTTTTAAGATTAGTCTTAAAATCTTGTAGCTTCTCTTCAAATTTTAGCACATTTCTGCATTCCAGAGGTGCAGTTTTCCACCAGCTGTGTGGACCTCGTGTGTCCATGGACCTCAAAAGCAGAACAGAGAAGAGCAGTCTGCAGGAATCCCTGTGCTGGGTGTGCAAGTCGCTGGACCACGTTTAGAGTTCTGCCTTGAAAACACTACAAGAGGAGAGGGTGATGTAGCCATGACATGTGTGCAGGAATTGGAAACGCCAAACTCCAAGGCTGCTTTTCCCCCATTCTCTCCCAGTCTGAATGTCAGCATGGAAAACTCATTCTGAAGGGGAAGTTTGGTGGGAGTTACAGGAACTCAGCTGGGCTTTTATTATCCTCAGGGGATTTTTGTTCCAATAGGAAAACACCTCATCCTTAGATTGGACCTGGAGTAACACAAACTGTGAGCTCCTGGGGAAGGGACTTGCTTTGTCTCTCTCCAACCCCTGCACAGTGGGGACCAGGTCTGTGACTACGACTTCCAGGTGCTGCTGCCTTACAAAGCCCCGCCACGCCATACTCACACACCAATCTAGCCAGTTCATGCTCCAGCGATGGACAACATCCATGGTAAACCTTGTGTGCCGTCAGTGAGTCAGTTTTCTATCTTGCCTTGCTTGTTACACAACTGCCTGACAACTGCACAGTGAATTCCCAGCTTCCTGGGCTGCAGCAACTGCAAAATCCCTCCCCATGTAAAACCCACTTTGCCACCAGAGTGGGTTTTTCTCTCTGAAGCATCCTGATATTTGAGCAGGAGCAGTTTTGGCTGCTCTTGGTGACTCACAGGCCAGGGGCATGGCTGGCTGCCAGTGTGAGATATTCTTCCCTTGATTCCTTCTGAAAGGGAGGGCATAAATCCTGAGTCCAGACTTCACTTATTCAAGTCATCAGCCACAGTCCCACGGAAATGACTCCATTACTGTAGATTTTACGATTATCCCTGCCCCTCCCAATCTTCCAAAGCTTTTATAAATATCTGCAGCAACCTAGAAACAAATGTAAAACTGCCTTTGACAGTTTGGCAGGGAAGTGTATCATTTATATTGCATCATGACAGTGTCCTATTTTATGCCTGGTCCAGCATGGAACACTGCTGCCATATGTTGCTTAAACTATGGTTAAAATAGTTGGGTTTTCTGCTTACATTCCTACACTATTTTTGGCAGATGAGCCTTGTCTGATCCAGCACAGCTGGTTTTCTTCCCCTGCCCTCTCTTGCAGACAAAAGCATCAAGCTCTGTATTGCTGTGTTTTGGTGGACAGCTGCTGAACTACAAGTTTATCCACCACAAATGATGCCTCTAGTTATTTACATAAAAAGGTCCATGAAGACACAAGGATTTGGACTTCAAATGGATGCTCAGAAACACATTTCCACAGCATTTCCTTAGCTGACACCTACTTCTCTCTGCCTCCAACCAGGGTGTTGGGATGCAGCAGTGCTGCGGGTGTTGGGATGTGCAGGCATGTCAGCAGCAACTGCAGTAGCTGGTACCAGGCTTATCCTGATGCTCCATTCAGCCCGTGGCCTCTGGCAAAATAGACAAACCAGACCATCTGCAGCAACAGTTTGTAGGACACAGGCTCCTGCTCCTCAGAAATTTGGCCAAGCCACCAAAAAGCAAATGTTTGAGACATGTATTTATTTTACCCTGTACTTTTCCCAAGGGTGCTCTCTGCCTGAGCAGCTAATTATATCACAGAAATTGCGCTTTTTAACATTTAAACACAGAAAGCACATGTTCAAACAGATGTTTGCCATGAAACCAAGAGGATCCCAGCTTCTCTAAAGCCCCATCAGTAACATATGACAGGAACTATTCCCCAGCAAAGCCCTGTCCTGGGCTGAGCTGGCACATGGGTGGCTGGAAGAATGAAGTTAGAGCTGTCAATAAGGGGACAGATGTGCAAATGGCATTGCAGCCTTGTCACCCTGTCAGCACACACTCCATCACACCCCTCCAGTCCAGCAACAGGCAAGGACAGAGGCAGGAAAGTTTCTCTCTCCTTTTGCTTTCAGAATAATGAAGCAAATATCAATCATAACAGCAGCATTTGCAGAGGTTGCTCCCGGTCAAGTTAACCTACATTTTATATCCCCCACCACACTGAACTGCAAGAGCTTCTACACGGGGTCAGCAGGTGCTGCTGGTAATAGAGTGGTGAGAGGCTGGGAGGAGGTGCTGAGGCTGAATTCCCATTCCCAAAGTTCTACAGAGTGAGCAGTCAGCAGAGCTGAGTCCTGGCTGCAGAAAGCAGCCTCAGAAACTGAATTTCTTCAGAGCAGCATTATACACACAGACACACACACATATGTGTGTACAAATCATGGGGGGGGTGTACAAATATATACTATTATTATTATACATTGTATATTGTTATTAGACTTATTATATATGTTGATGTACAATATATGCATGATAACTTATACATCAGTTTATATAATGTATAGGCAAAATGCAGTAAGCCAAAAGGAAAGCCTTCCCATGAGAGGAAAATAATGAGTTTTCATTTTGAAATTTCCTCCTTTAAATCATCTCAAATGTAACCTGCAACAGGGAAATGGAACTCTTCTCCTGGTTCTGGACTTCGGTGGCTGTGCAGGAATCTGTCCTAATACACCTGTACGACAAGAGGCTGTGAACTCTTCCCAGCACCAGGCAGACCTGCTTCTCATCCCCTCAGAAAAGGCACCCTGGTCCCCTCACCCCTCCCCAGAGCACCACTGTGCCATTGTCCCCCCTGTTGAACCTTTCCTTTCACAGCCTATGCTACTGAATATCATTTTAAAGCAAACTGTAGGGAACGGCTACATATCTGGGACAGAATCAGGATGAGGTGATTTGTTTTACTTCAACAGCCTACTCCTGCTCCCAGGGAAGCAAGACAAGCCATCAGCTTGATTCCCAGATCCAGGAGCCTACTCCATGGAACCAGGGAGAGGAGAGAGAAAAACATCAATACAATTGACCGAGCAACTAGCAACAACATTTGTTTTGACATTCAGGAAAGGTATTATTCAGATGGAGCTGTTTTTATCTTCAGCTTTAAAACACACTCTTTAAAATCTGATATTTGCATTTTGGGAGGTGTATGTTCATTTACATTGAGGATCCCTTACACTGACCTACTTTGAGGTCCCTTAATACTGTCAAAACTGAGCAGAGGTCCCTCAGTGTAAAGCGATAATCTACCTCTGCAGAGTTCATACAGCAACTCTGAAACATCACATTTTTACCTAGAGTGGGTAGAAGCCTGAAATGTTAATCCCACCATCCGCCATCAGCCATCCGTGCTGGCAGCACAATTTGACAAACCTCCAGAAATCACCATAAAGTAGGAATTAACAAAAATTAAAAACCGGCCCTGCATACACACAAGAAATAGCTTGAAAGGACAACAGAAGAACCCCTTTTTTCTTACCTTCAGTAGCTTTATTTACAGCTGTTAGTGTGCTCAGGACCTTGGAGAACTGATCTCCAGTGTACAAATCATGTGGATCAAACACCTGTGAAAGACGAACTCAGTCAGTTGAGCCCAAAACACCTCACTCTGGCTGCTGGAGCCGCTCACGATGCTGGAAAGTGACAGTGAGGATTAGGCAGCCCCTATGTCTCTACAGTGAAAGGGTGTTCATTCAGGGCTGACAAGTCTCATTTCCTTTACAGCCAGAGAATTCCTGGGGCACCACTGGCAGCGGCGCGGGAAGGGCAGGGGAACCCAGCAGCATTTGGAGTGTAATGCTGGGAACAGGGAAGGAATCAGTGCTGTCTGCAGAGCAGAGACTCCTCTGAAAATCACCGAGAAGGTTATTGCCGGCCTTGAGGGAAGGAAAGATTTTGTTGCTATTTTTGTTATCGAAAGCTGAAGAGATTGAGGCTGTACATACAGATCTACGTATAAATACAAACATATTTTCCACAGCAGAATTAACACATAGGCAATTTTCTGCTATTGCAATATATAGTACATTTACACTTCTTTACAGGAAGACAAACCCAGTTACATACAAAAATTTCACCCTAAAGAATTTGGCGTCGCTAATGCTCAATGGCAAAACAGAAATACATGGTTAACAAGAGCTTATTTTCCGTGCTTGATAACCTGAACCTTGTACACTGCAGAAATCACCACCAGTACAATTAGGGGCAGTTTGAGTTTCCAAAACACTTCAACCCCCTCTAACACCTGAAAAATGCTCTCAACTTCATACAGACTGTACAAATCCTACCACCATTAATGAAGCAAAGATAAGAGATACAAAAAGTCCCTCTTGTTGGTACCACCATGGCACCATCTGCTAATCTCCAAATATATGTTGTCTTGCAGATGGAGACCACAGATACACAAATCCAATGAACAGGAAAGATGGTTTTAAAGCTCTCCTGGCAGACAGTATCTAATTACAAACACTTCCAACATACTGAAGAGTGTATCCTGCTAAATAAGGACACAAGTCTTAATTACCTTTAGGCTAGTACTGCCTTGTAAAACAGCCCCTTCTTGCTTTCCACATAGAGCTCCTTGAGTATGCTTGGCACATTTCAAGTAGGAAGGGGACTGGTCTGTCTCACAGCCCTGGATACTTGCAGCACCTCTTCCTCTTAATAGATACACCAGAGCAGCACCTAAGTCCAACACGGACAGTACAAAGGCTGCTCTTTGTTGAGAATATATTTTCTGATTGACACAGCTACTCAATATTGAGAGACACGCTTTACCCTGAAGAAATTTAATCCATGCTTAGCATGGGGACAGCCTGCTGTCATTACAAATATTAAAACCTGTAGCTCCACAGCTCCGATCCCATCTACCGCTCTGCACATTCCAGGCACATACCCACCTACCTTGGGCTGTTTCTGAGCTGACCTATCTCCTGCACTCACTTGGGTTTGCTCCTTTGGACCATGCAAGTCCCATCCCCTCTGCCAGCTGGCGCATGAACCAGTTTTCCTGCCCTGCAGTTGCAGGCAGTGCTATCCAAGCATTGCTTTCAGCCCCAAGCAGCGACCTTCCCATCTCCGTGGAAAGGGAGATGGTAACAGAGAGCCTGGTTGTGCGCTGACCCCGTTGGCAGCTGCTGGAGGATGGGATGTTACAGTTGCACAAGAGGAAGGTAAACAGCCAGGCTGGGATGTTTGTATGCATGTCTCTGGCGTGTCATTTTCTCAACCATACCCTTTTTCTTTCACTTCAGTAATTCCAGAAAAATTAAGTCCTGCCTTGAATGAATGCCTTTTTTTTCTAAGGAGCAAAGTAGTAAAATACATCCCAAATCCTTCAATGCAGAGAATAATGCTGTAAGCTCAGAGTCATCAGGCTGACAAAGTCCAAATGAAAATGGTGGGAAGAAAAATATGCAAAAAATTCTAGCACAAAAGCAGATAATAACATTTAGAACTTCTTCATAGGGAAATTGTCTGGAACAGCTACTGTGGAACAGTGGCTATGTGGAAAACTCTTATGGGTCAGCTACTGTAATGTAAATATGCTCTGCAGCGTATTCCAGAATAAATTCCTCATACAGAAAAGTCCTCATTTATGAGCTAAAAATTACTCTTTCGAGCACAATCCATCGACAATTCCATTCATAACTAAAAGATAAGCTGCAGCTAGAAGACAAATAGAGGCAGAAAAGGCTTTTTCGCATCTAACTCATGGAAGATCAGGTGGATGTAACTAAAAACGCATTTAAATCTACACCTGTCATCTGAGGATCTCCATTAAAACGCAATTCTGACTTCCAGAATCACAGACTGCAGCTCCCCTGGGTAAAACGCTCCGGCTGTTTAGTCAAGCATCGCACCGAGCGAGAGAAGCTCTGCACTGCCGCACCGCCAACCTCCGCCAAAGGCAGCGAGGGGATGAGCAGGAGCCGGTGCTTCGCGACCAGAAGAGCACCCGGCTATTCGGGAAGGACGAGAATAGGAGACCCAAGGCCGGGTCTTGCGGCTAGCAAGTTATCAGCACCCAATATCCCAGTGCCGCGACGGGAAGCGCAGAAAAGTTAGGGAAAGCCGGTTGTGCTTCGAGTCCGAGCTGTCCGCAGTTGGACAACCCCCGGCAAACCCCCAGCTGGGTGCCAAGCCCGAAGCCCGGCGCGGCCGCGACCCCTCCAAACCCGAGGACGGGGGCTGGAGCCGCCCGTCCTCCAGCGATGGGCGCTTCGGGAGCTGGCTGACTCGGCTGCTCTCACTGGACCTGCCTCTGCCTCCAGCGGGAGCGGCGGCGCGGCCGGAGCTCCGCCAGCATCGGCGAGACAGAGCCGGGCGGGCGGCGGGAGCGCCGCTGCCCCCGCGGAGCTCCCGAAGCGCAGCCACCGCGCCGGCTCCGGACCGAGCCGGTGCCGCGGTGCCGTCACCCCCTTCAGCGGGGACACCCGTGGGAGCTGCGCGGAGACACCCCTGCTGAGCGGCTGGGACACCCGCGGGGACCCCCGGGGATGGAGGCGGGCGGTACTCACGGCGGCGGGCGGGCGGGCGCGCAGCCCCGGGGCATG